>MJUU01027580.1:11351-22143 GCA_002080025.1 Modiolus philippinarum
GGGCTCTCAGAGAGCTCTGGAGTCCCTGTTATTACCCAAGGGATAAACGTTGAAAGTAAAAATGCCGGATCATGTTAACAGTTGATCCGTTGCCGGATTAGAGTCTGATTATAGGACTATATTTGCAATGTACCAATAAATTTTTAATCGAAAAAATGTTTTCCCGACCGATTGAAAAAAAATTTGGTATTATTTTTTGTAATAAAGTTAAAATGTATACTCAAATGGGTAAGGTTTTAAGAATTTACACATGCAAAAAAAAAAAAAAAAAAAAAAATCTCCCGTTTGTGAATCATATATTTATTTTCTGAAAATCAATCATACTCCCGGAATTTTAGTGAAATTAGTAAGTGTAATAACACATAAGGATGGGTATCATCATGGTATATCGATACAACGCAAGCATATCGTGATACGTATCGATACATATTCTCATCTGATTTCTGAATTTGATTACATTTTTAAATCTCCTTTTTAAACTATTTTATGTGATAAAATAGTAAAATATTGTTTAGTGAGACAAGAATGTTCATTTCCATATGTTGTCCTTTATCTGACTTTTCCATACCAAAATCAGAAAATTTCAAGCATTTATTGGTACTTGAATACTGAAATTTTAGCAAAAGTCATAAAAAGATACGCATCAAAACGCTGGATTCCGTACCAGTGTTTGTTGAAAAATACCACAATATATCGGTGTATCGTTACACCACTAATTATATACATGAAGCTAAGGTTAAGATTATTGCGCCTTACGGTTTCATGCAAATAACAGAGAGAAAAGTCAGTTAATTTACTTTGGTAGCCGCGCAGATAACTCCGAGGACGGCCAGTTAAGTCGGTTAGGAGAAAAATGCTAATTTTAGAGTCCTTTGATTAAGAATTATGATATGGTGGCTTTAAAAACCAGGGTTAAAACTTTCGATAATTTATGAGTAGCTCGCGCCAATGTATACGTCACTCCAATGTCGAGATTACGACTTAGTATTTCAAGTGTCGAGATCACGATTAGGGACCGACCATTTAACCTGAAGGAGGGTTATGGTTTTTTTTCTGGACAGAAAATTTTTTTCGCGCTTCGCGCAGCCAAAATATTTTTTTCACATAAAATCAGATCCAAAATATTTTTTTAGAAAAAAACCATAGCCCCCCCCTTCAAGTTAAATGGTCGGTCCCTTAAGCAAGCCGAGAGGAAGACTTAGTATGTAGAGATCACGACCTGGAATGTCGAGATAACAACTTATTAAGTCGTGATCTCGACATACTAAGTCGAGCGCTTATTAAGTCGTGATCTCAATAATATATAGTCGTAATCTCGACATACCAAGTCGTGATCACTACTTCTTTTATTTAAAAAAAATAAAATTGTGTGTATCCTAAATGTACCAGTAATGTTTGAGATTAAGATTTATAAAAAGTTTTATCGAAAGCATGTTCTATATAGTATATATTCCATTTTCAATTTTTTGCAAAAAAATTATATTTAAAGTATAAATTGAAAAAAAATATTAATACCTCTCTTAGAACAAATAATAACAAAACAGAGAAGTAAAAGTTGTGCCAACCTTTCAATATTTAATAAAACATTAATTAAGTTCAATATGGAATTACGTCACTGCTACTAATATACGTAATTTGTCATATTCGGCATTAAAAAATAAATTCAGAGTTCAAACTAAATCAAAAGTCAAAAGAAAACTAATAATAACAAACAATACGCATTTCATCAAAATCTCAATTAAGAAATATGACAAGAAAGCAAAGATAGTCAGCGTCAAGTATTCAAAAAGATTGCTACAAGGTTTCATAATCTACCGTTTAATATTACACACATTATCGCAATATTGGCAGAAATGAAAGCGCGCAAAAAAAAAAGGATAACACCTATTGATAGTCGTCGAGGTACGCCAAATTTGACGACGTCAGAGTTCTCTATTGTTCAAACGTCAGAAAAACAACATGGGCCTAAAATAGGCCCGATGGCACTGAACGTAGTAAAAAACATAAGGCCCAAAATAGGCCCATGGCACAGAAATGGTTAATAAAGCAAAAACACTGTCTTAAAAGCTGCTGCGTCAACGATTTGCTCAGCATTTTAATTAAGGTAGATAGACACTGTGTGTGCGGTGCAATTCAACCGCGCATTAGAAAAATAAAGAGTCGGATACGATGTAGGATTGATTTTCTAACCGGAACAGTAATTTGACGGCAACCTTTGAGACGTCATAATTGAGGGACAGATGTGAAACGTCATATTTCGTTTACTTTCCCTCGAATTAACTCCCTTTTCCCGTAAATAATATTTAATCCGGAACCTTTGTAAAATATCTCAGTTAAAAGCATGGTGACATATACATATTTTTATTGCAACCAATAAATTATATCAGAAACTATATGTTCACAAAAATGCAACAAATTCTCATGGATAAAGAGTTCATTTCTATTAAGCTAAAAAATGCCTTTCCATATTTTCCCCGTGCATTCTAAGTAAATGTAGGTGAAATAACGGCTAAATTGTACTGCCGTTGTTTCATTCAGACATTTTTAGGATATGACGACCTGCGATATACATAAAAATCATTAGTGGTTTGTACTACAAGCTTTATCTTATAAAATTATAATGTATTAGAAAACAGGAAATCCAACAAATTGAAATATAACGGAAATAAGACAAGTGGGTATTCAACAAATCAAGCACAAAATTAAGATTTACAAAGTATTATTCTATGCTCTTCTGTTCTACGTGAAGAATAGTTTACACTATTATTACTTATACATGTCCTTGCAGCTGTCAATGCATTCTCCTTTAGTTCGAAAATTATTTTGGTTCCCTCTACACCCTCCGTATATTAATATCTCGCAGGTATTCTTGGCAAAATTATGAAAGTATCGAGGGATATATGCCCGACATGGACCCGTTACTTTTGGAAGCAGACAAGCTGAAAAAGAAGAATGTGTGAGCATTCATTTAAATATTACGTATTATTACACACTTTTTATTATTGACTTCAATCACTTTCTGTGCACTCCACTTTACAACTTCACACTCGGGATATTTTTTTTTTCAGTCATTCTTTGTCTCTTCTTTGAATTAATTGTCTCACTTATGTTTGATTCAGCTGCAATTCCAGCACTTCTGATGATGAAGAACACTTCTTTGTTTCATTTGAGAATAATATAAAATAATACAAAACTAGATGTTGTCGGACAAGAAAATAATTGTTATATACACACCGGGCATAATTTGTCTCAATATTTTTGAAAATCAAACTGTTGAGGATTTAGGCTCTAGGATATATGGTTGTTAGTCAAAATAAGAAAAACGGATGGACTTTCAGGAAATTTACCAAAATTGGAATCAAATTCTTTTGAAATCCAAGTGGTGAAAAATGTTGTCATAAATAAAAGTGACAACAAAAGTACGAATCGATCGAAAGGAGAGACCAGTAAGGAAAATCCGTATAACATTAGACTGAATCAGGGAAACACAATCCAACACAGAACATTTTTGGCAAGCCGTCATATTCCCGACTTGGAACGGGCATTTTATAAACAAAATGGTGGGTTAAACCAGGTTTAATGATGCATCAACCTCCCGCTTATATGACGACAAACTACAGCTTCTGTGTGCCCAGATTGTGTTAATTTGTGTTAAACTAAACAAACGATCTAAGCATGGTTGCTAGGTAGAATTCCAAATAACTGGTCTTTGAGACTTTCATGAAATTTACCATTATTGAATCAAATATCTTTGAAATCCAATTGATTTAAATATTTGTCCTTAACTACACAAATTATTTGAGTATGGTTGCTAGGTAGAATTCCAAAAAGTAAGCGTTTTTTTTTAAACTTTCGGGAAATTTACCTGAATTGAAATCAAATATTTTTGAAATCCAATTAATGAAAATGTTTGTCCTAAACAAAGCAAACAATTTAAGCATGGTTGCTAGGTATAATTCCAAAAAATAACTGGTCTTTGAGACTTTCAGGAAATTTACCAAGATTGGAATTAGATATTTTTGAAATCCAATTGACTAAAACCTTTGTCCTAAACTAAACAAATTATTAAAGTATGGTTGCGAGATAGAGTTCCAAAAGATAAGTGGTCTTTGAGACTTTCAGGAAATTTACCAACCACCTTTCAGAATCAGTTTCAGAATTTCGTTTTTTTTCAAACGCTTGTCAGAATATTAAATTATATGCCGAAATTTCAAAAAGATGTGTCTTTGACATTTTGCGGAAATTTACCAAAATTAGAATTTGAATCAAAATTCCGAAAGTTTATTGCAAATCTACAGACTATATGCAACAATTCTGCATAAAGAGTTAATTCCTAAATCCAAAATGTAGGAGGAGTTCATGTCATTTGCCACTGTTGTCAAAATCCACATCTTGGACCTTTGTCAAAATAAACTTCTTAGGACCTCATGTTTGCACCAAGATAAAGATAAAAAAAAAACAAAAGCATCTTGCGCATCTACAGACTGTATGCAACAATTCTACAACAAAATTGAATCACTTAATCCAAACTGTAGGAGCATTTCGCATTACATGCAAAATGTGTCAAAATCAACATCTTCGGCATCTTGTTTGTATCAACACCAGTATAAAAGCTTATTGCGCATCTGCAGCATACGTGCAACAATTCATTTATAAAATTTACGCCCTTTTTCCAAAAATATAGGAGAAGTTCTCGTCACATCGTTTAAGGACTGACGGACTGACGGAGGCGAAAACAATATCCCGCGGAGATATATTAAGAGAATACTATTGGTAGAGAATTAAAATTTTACTACTAATCATTGAAAGTAATCCAGATAAGCTGTATGTATGTTATGTATATACATGTAAGTTAAATTTTCATCAGTATTAAAATATGTTGCAAATGTTCTCCTTTTACCACCCCATTGTTGAATTTGAATAATCTGCCCCATTGATATGCAGCCTATATGTAGACTCCGATGTAAATATGAATTGAATAATAATTAAATATCGAACTTACTGACCAATGAAATAATATCATGAAAATATCACGAACCTACGCAATGGAACAACGCTTTGTAAGACTATTTCAAGTATGCTTTTACGGTAATCCGATAGAAACTAGAAAATGGAACCCGAATATTTCAAGAACTGAATGACACTGCTATTTTTGTGGATCACTTGATTTAAGCGATGAATACCATAGTATTCCAAATATTTTGATTTGACCTGTTCTGAAGAGATATAAGTTGTCGAAATGGCCAAATCCCCGGGGGCCATATTCAGAAAGTAAATTTACATTAACTTCGATATTTTGTTATTTATTACCATCGAGTGCATGCCTCTGTTGATTTCCGGGGTTATTTCTCATCCAAGTAGTCAGTACATCGGTGCTAGAAAATTGGCAATATCAAAATTTACGAAAAATTTTCTTTTTTTCCCTAATCATCTTATTTCATAATATTCTTCGTACATTTTTACTTAAACAACGGCAGTAGAATACCGAAGGAACAAAGGAGTGAGATTTACAAAAATCGAAGTCCAAAGGCATGGCCAAAACGAGAACACAGAAAACAATGACGCAAGAAACAAAACAACAACGCTAGACAGACACAAAGCACAGAAACAGAAATCACAGCATTCAAAACATAGCACTCACAGTGTGAACTCCAGTGAAACTCAGAGTGACATCAGGTGCTCCGGAAGGGTAAACATGTCCTGCTCTGTTAACAGCACCCGTCACACCGTGAGTGGGTAAATCCAGGAAAATGTCAAAGTCGGTAGTCAAATCCGGGAAGACGTGAATCTAGCTGAAAATGTCCACTTTCATTTGGGATACTGACACGTCATATCTTTCGATGATGTTATTATGACGGCCATAGAATTTCTTGAGGGATGAAATTAACATAGGTTGAACTACTAAGCAGCTTTTGGGACAGTGTTTTTGCTCTGTTAAAAAAATCACTGTACAAACTACACGCTAGACAGTAACGAATCAACTGTGAAATGTACACTCCATAGGCTGGAGAGGTAGGTATATTGCTGCTAAGAAAGGGAAAGTTCACAATTGGGAAATTAAAATCATCACGCTTATCATACAGCTTAGACTTCAAACGTCCATCTTCGTCAATATACAATAACAGATCTAGGTACGAAGCTGAAGTAGGTGTTTCAGTTGTTTCTTTAATTTCAAGCTCATTGGGATAGATCTGATGTAAATACTCCTTAAATTTAGGAATATTAAGAGAAATATACTGTAAAAAACATGGCCGCCAGCGCGGAACTTAAGTTTAACATTGGACCCTGTGTGAAAAATCACATTTTCATCTTCTGCTCTGAAACCACTTAAGCAAATTCAACCGAACTTAACAGGAATGATGAACTAAAATTCCTTAACAAAGATTGCTCATTTCGTTCCAATCCGACAGAAAACATGGCCGCCATCAGGGAACAAAGTTTAACATTGGACCATATGGGAAAATGGCATTTTCATTTCTCCTCTGAAACCGCTAAAGCAAATTCAACCAAACTTGACAGAAATGACGTACTAAAGTTCCTCTACAAAGATTGCCCATTTTGTTCCGATCGGATGAAAAACATAGAACATAGTTTAATATTGTACCCTATGGGAATATCAAGTTTTCATATTTTCTCTGAAACGACAAGAGCAAATTCAACCAACCTTTACAGGAATAATGTATGGAAGATCCTTTACAAAGAATGCTTATTTTTATCAGATCCGATTAAAAACATGGCTGTCAGTTTAACATTTGACCCTATGGGAAAATCGCATTTTCATCATTTCCTCTTAAACCGCCGAGGCAAATTTAACCAAAGTTTACAGGAATGAATGGTCCTCTACAAAGATTGCTCATTTCGTTCCCATCCGATAAAAACTTGAACCTATGTTTAAAATTGGACCCTCTGAGAAAAATCTCATTTTCATCTTCTGCTCTGAAACTACTTAAGCAAATTGAACCAAACTTTACAGGAATGATGTACCGAAAGTCCTTAACAAAGATTGCTCATTTCGTTCCGATTGGATTAAAAAATATGGCCGCCAGCATAGAACATAGTTCAACATTGAACCCTATGGGAATATCACGTTTTCATCTTTTCTTTGAAACCACTAGAGCAAATTCAACCAAACTTTACAAGAATGATATACGGAAGATCCTTTACAAAGAATGCTCATTTTTATCAGATCCGATTAAAAACATGGCTGTCAGCAAGGAACATAGTTTAACATTTGACCCTATGGGAAAATCGCATTTTCATCTTCTGCTCTGAAACCGCCGAAGCAAATTTAACTAAAGTTTACAGGAATGAATGGTCCTCTACAAAGATTGCCTTTTTTGTTCAGATCCGATAAAAAACATTGCCGCCAGCACGGAACATAGTTTAACGTTGGACCCTATTGGAATATCAGTCATTTTCTTCTTCTTCTCCGAAACCATCAGAGCAAATTCAACCATACTTTACAGAAATGATGTACAGAAGGTCTTTTACAAAAATTGCTCATTTTGTACAGATCCAATAAAATACATGGCCGCCAATGCAGAACTTCGCTTTAACAGGTACCATATGGGAAAAATCATATTTTCATCTCATCTGAAACTGCCGAAGCAAATACAACCATACTTAAAAGGAATGATGTAGTAAAGATTGCTCATTTCTTTCCATTCCGATTAAAATCACAACACTCAGCCAGTACGGAACATATTTTAACATTTTACTCAATGGGAAATGAAACCACTGAAGCAAATTCAGCCATACTTTACAGGAATGATGTCATTTACAAAAATTGCTCATTTCTTTCTGATGTGACAAAGAACATAGCTGCCAGCACAGAACTTAGGTTAAACATTGGACTCTATGGGAAATATCACATTTTCATCTTCTCTGAAACCATAGAAGCAAATTCAACTTAATTTTACAGGAATGATGTATGGGAGGTCCTTTATAAAGATTGGTCATTTAGTATCAATTCAATGAAAAACATGGCCGCCAGCGCGGATAATAGTTTACATATTAGACCCTATTGGAAAAAATTACATTTTCATCTTCTGCTCTGAAACCACTTAAGCAAATTCAACCACACTTTACAGGAATGACGTACTAAAGGTCCTTAGCAAAGATTGCTCACTTCGTTCCAATCCGATAGAAAACATGGCCGCCAGCAGGGAACAAAGTTTAACATTGGACCCTATGGGAAAATGGCATTTTCATCTTCTCCTCTGAAACCGCTAAAGCAAATTCAACCAAACCTTACAGAAATGATGTACTGTAGGTCCTCTACAAAGATTGCCCATTTTGTTCCAATCGGATAAAAAACATGGCCGTCAGCATAGAACATAGTTTAACATTGAACCCTATGGGAATATCAGTCATTTTCATCTTCTTCTCCGAAACAACTGATGATTAGAGCAAATTCAACCATACTTTACAGGAATGATGTATAGAAGGTATTTTACAAAAATTGCCCATTTTGTTCATCTCCAATAAAACACATGGCCGCCAGTGCAGAACTTCGCTTTAACAGGTACCATATGGGAAAAATCATATTTTCATCTGCTCATCTGAAACTGCCGAAGCAAATTCAACCATACTTAAAAGGAATGATGTACTAAAGGTCCTTTACAAATATTGCTCATTTCTTTCCATTCCGATAAAAAACATAGCACTCAGCCAGCACAGAACATATTTTAACATTTTACTCAATGGGAAAGTCATATTTTGATCATCTTCTCTGAAACCCCTACAGTAATTTCAACCAAAATTTACAGAAATGACATATGGTAGGTCCTTTATTAAGATTACTTATTATTATTTTTTTTTTTTGATTTGATAATAAACAAGACCGCCAGCACAGTATATATTAATCATAGGGCCCTATGGGATAAACATCACATTCATCACCCGCTGTAAGCATTTTGTCAGGTGAGCGATTCAGGCTCACTGTCTGAGCCTCTAGTTTTTTTATATTGCGTCTCGGATCAACGCGCTTGCCGCGCAGTAATTCGTCAAAGATGTTTATGTGTATTGCATATTTATAGCAATGAAATCGACATGCATACGAATTATTTTCACGTATACACGGTATTACGGAATAACTTAAAGACATATCCTACTATTTAAACTCCCAATAATATCTTTTTGATATTCCATCTGTACTTACTTTATGATAAAACCTTTACTTAAATCTAAAAAAAATTAGGGGGGTCACCGACCTAATTTCAGAGCTCATACTGAAGAATTAGTTCGGTTAGGGCACAGGGGGTAAGAGTAGATAACTCTTGTCTTCCACTATCGGAGTGCCTGCATGTGTGTACATTAATAATTAACACATCAATATTATCAATATAATGAGGGTGATAAGTTACAATACATCCCGCTGTGAGATATCCGGACTGTTGACAGGGTTGAACTGATAATGAAATTCATCTTATATGTAAAATATTGTACACTAAGTCTTGTCTGATGACATTGATCATGTAAGAATTAAATGAATAAAGATCTCGCAAATTTACACATTTTACAGTAATATCTACATATGGCAAAGCAAGGATGGATAAAGCGACATTTTATTGAACCTATGCCGAAACATTTGAACAAATTATATTTCTATATTTTTTTCTTCCATTTTTTTCTCCCTTTCTCAGTATATTTCATTGAGAGATTGTGTAGAGCGGAGCTGATGCATATTTTCAGTTTGTTTAGATTTTTTTTGCCATGTACATTTTTTTAACTTTTATGCAAAGATAATGTCTCGTAGTAGTGTATGCGTGAATTCCTATGTCATATAGGAACATCGATACTTCCACAAAAAAAAAATTAACAACTGCATGTTGAAACGGTCATAAATTTGTGTCGTGTGCATTTAGTGCCTTTCAAAGTGCAGTGTGGAATTTGTAAAACCAAAGCCTGAGCTGAAGATGATTCTGGCTATGGTGTTTTTATGGAGGCGATCATGTTTAATGCGTATGCCGTGTTAAATAAAATACATGTACGTATACTTTCTAAATTATTGAACTTAACGGATAATAGGTATACATAATCATGCGACTTTGTAGCTCTGTTCACTATTGGATAGATCATGTGTTTTCACACTTTTGATAATGGATTTCCATTCTCTTGGTCCTAGTGCTGTTAATGATACGTTGCCAAAATAGATACCCAACACATTCAAATGATTTTCCTGCGTATACCCTGATATACGTTGTCTCGTGTACATTTACTCCGTATCCTTTCACTTTACTCCATGCTAGCCTAACACATTTCGTGGCTTTAATGCAATTTTATTTCGTGTACTTACTCAATATATTTTAAAGCAATGGATTGGACAAGTTCACCTTCCTAGAAGAGTCCCAAATGGCCAGAAAGTCTAATTGTAAAGAAATCGCATTGACGTGTATTTACTGAGCATTTACTTTGGGGTGTGAGCAAATGCGCAGTGTTGAAGATCGTTGAAGGCTCTATGTTGACGCCATGATGACATCTTTTCAATTGCTTTGCTAATAAGAATTGAGTCCAATATACAAATTGCAATACCTGTTCATGAAGTTAATCACCACAATTGACTGAAACACAGCAATGGGACGAGTGAACTTTACATACGATGTCCAACCCAAGTGGCATTCTTGTTGTTTTATTCAAATTTAAATGCAAACTTCATCAAAAATATTATGAAATATATTTCCCAATTAATTTCCTGTAATAAACGCGATTGAAATCTTACATTAAGGTGTGACCTTTCTAATTTGTACCGGGATCAAGTACGTTTGATATTCGACGTTCGATATTCGACATT
>MJUU01027581.1:0-24785 GCA_002080025.1 Modiolus philippinarum
TAAATAAATAAATCCTGCAAACTGTTTGATGTTATCAAAATGTTGTACCCAGTATTTTTATAGATCACAGCTCTCATTTGGAAAGTTCTTGAACATGCAAGATATCAGAACAAAAAATTGCCATTGTAATTAAACATTTGCTGAAGTTGATCAGATTTGTCCAGAAACTAAATAGTGGTATAATAAATAAAATGTAGCACATAAAGAGTACCTAGAGAGTATCTGATGAATATTGTCTTCTGAAATAGTAATATTATAAATAAAGTACAAGAAAGTATAGCATACCAACATGACATTGGAGTATCATGATCCCTATAACAGATACATGTGCATACAACTATGAGAAAAAATCTGACATGCATGTCCACATAAACACCCTAAGGAGTGAAACAGACTGCGTTGACAGGGTAAGTCTACATAAGTTAAAAAGGTTATGTTTGCAATTTTTGATTCTGTGAGATAAGCTAAATTTTCTTCTTTTTATTAGTAATAGGGTACCAAAAAGATAAGAAATGCAGCACATATATACATGTAGACATTGAATACTATAGTCTCTTAAATCCGCTTATGAATCCATCTTTGGTTAATACATATGTATATAGAATATTAATGCACCACTAGAGTTGAAGAAAAAACTTAAATTGGCTTACATGTGTGTACAACAGAAATTGAAATAATTTGTATTTCCTTTTCAAGGATTTTTTTTTTGTTCTGGGTAATTGATATTTTTTACATGTACCTTTAATAACATAAAAATAATCCACATCAATATCCCGTATCCTTCAATCATATCTACACAAATGTACAGTAATTCTACACATATCCCCAAAGATATTCAAAACAAAATAACATTATCTTAAAATAGACAAAAATCATTCATTTTAGCTTCTTAAAAAATATCATAATTTTGTGTGTTTCATAAATAATACATATCCCACAAATGTCCCATAATATAGATCTTTGAAATAAAAAATAATCCTTAAATTAAAAAAAAAAGCTCAAAATTAACATGCTTATTCTTAATCTGTTGGGAATGTTAATCGGAGTTAAAGCGTGGGTTAAAGTTACAACCTCCAATGTCATAATCAAATAGCATCTAAAATGACAGAAACAAACAAACAAAATAAATAAAAACAAAACAAAAAAATGCTATGAAAATAAAAGAAGCATCAAAAGAAAATATTAAAAGACTTTATCAACATACAGATGTCTGGTGAGGTTAAAACAGCTCTTCTTTTAACAACATAATGATGTTTACATTTCAGGCAAATTGAGACAGTTCCATTTGATTGTTTTCCTTGGGAAAGCCCCCCCCCCCCCCTTTTTCCATAAATTGCTGAGACCTGATAGTGGAGTAAATATAAGGAAAGAGAGTACTTTAATTAGCAGTTAGAAATTTCGATGTTCAAAAACAAACGTATATCGTTTTGAAACGCTGATGTAAATCCACCTTTGTCAATCAGATGTAGTTGTGTATTGTCAGAAATTTCACACCACGTGGCGTGCTACACAAAAGTGTGACAAGGTCGTTGATTCCGATGGCATTTTCTTACACTCTTCGAAAATTACATGTTAAATAATGCATGTAAATCGAAACTTAAGCCTTGATAGAACGAAAACCTACCCCAAAACATTGGATTCTACGGTTCCCACGCTAGCTTTCACGTCCTTTTAGTACCCCTCAATTCTTAGATGATTCTGATGTAAATACTGCGAATGATGGGAAACCCCGAATTTTACCCAAAGAAAATACAAATACAAATAATTTTATTGTACAACCACATGAATACAATGGGTTTGACAAATAACAATATGATAAGACATTAAACATGTTTAACAGTTGAAAAGAAAATATCAATTTTTGAATAAACAATTGTATATAAAAGTAGCTACACGGTTCACAAACAATTTGATGTTATTGTTCATCATATATATGTATTTATCAAAACGATTTAAAAAGTAAAAATTTCTTAGCTTAAGCCCTTGCAACATTAACTCTCTTTCCTTTGTATATATTTTGCAGCTAGTGAGAAAATGAGGTTCATCCTCTAATTCATTACAAAAGGTACACATTCTTTCATGTCTTGGTATCGGTGGTTTGTTATATCTACCAGTCTCAATTTTTAGGGGGTGGGCGCTGATACGAAGTTTACACATGGCATTTCTTAATTTTCTGTCCTTAATATAAGTTAAATACATCTCCCTATCGTTATGATGTTTTAGTTTCTGATAAGATTCAAGTTTATTATTTTCAGATATCTCAGTTCTCCAGTTTTGTATATATGAATCAAACACTCTTTGTGAAAATGAATTGATGAACATATCAAAATTAAAGTTAAATGGATTTTTCCAAACCTCAGAAAAGCCATGATATTCTAATAACTTTTTGACGAAAATAGCCCAATCTGATTGTGGTTCGTTATTATGGAATTGACTAAGGTATGACTCATAAAGTAAGAATAAAGAATATACAAAGAATATACGTTAAATTTCCTATAACACCGGTTTATTTATAGTTTTGTGACGTAGAACTATGTTTGTGTCAATTGAATCGAGGCCCCATAAAGGTAAACATTGAGTCGCGCGTGGTTTGTTTACATTTCGTCGACCTGATTTTAAACACAGATTTCAGGGGTTTACTTGCAAGAATTGTTATCAAAACTGTTTAGTCATGTGGAGAAATGTTTATTATATCGATATGTTATTAAATATGAGGTACATTCATTTTATTTTATGAATATATTTGTGTATTTTAACGAGATGGTGAATTGAAAAACATATTAAGGTCAGGGAAGTGCCATCTAGTGGTAGCGTTTGTGGTGTTATCGCCCTTGATCCGGATGTTTTGAGAAACGCGGTTTTAATTGCTTTTTCGGTGGTTTGCTCACCGGCTGTTTCATATAAAAACCTACTAGAAACATTTTTTTTTCAGTTACTCTTCTATTACATGTGATGCTGATTTCGAGAAAAACTGCTCTAGCAGCAGATTGTCCAAAGTCGCCATATCGCTATGACCCTTGCGGACATATATAAACGGGGAATCTGAATCATCATTGAAGATAAAGAAATTCGACAATTCTTTAGCAAAGGGCCTAAATATCGCCCTCCTTCAAAAATAAACTGGAAAATATGTTTTGATATGATTAAAGACACAGTAACAAATTATTGTAAGAAATGGTGCAAACGAGAAAGTGCAGACAAACATGCTCTAAATTTCTTTAAAAATACCAAGGTTACCAACAGAATAGATTTTTATAAAGATAATTATATTGAGTCACCTCCAAAGCTGTCTGTAAATAGAATCAAATCAAAATTGAAGGATCTTGGTAAAAAAAATATGTGTTTGTACCTGTTGACAAGACTTCCAACGTTGCTAGCGCGTGAAAGAAATACTGATGTCCAAAAAATCACGTTCTGGACAATTCAAAAACTTTCAGACGTACCAAATGGGACGAAAAAAAAAGTTATCAAAACGACATTATAAGGATAAAGATATGCTTAAATTTCAACCTTGTATAAAGGAGTTGGTTATTAAATGCTGTGAAAAATATCAAAACTCTGGTGTAAAATACTTTTGAAGTGTAAAAAATTCTATTGAAGTTTTAGATAAACTTCAATCACTCATCCATTGACAGTTACTATTTTTCCACACTTTATACAACCCTCCCACATAATTTGATTAAATCCAAATTGGGACAACTTATCAAAATGTCTTTTAAATATTCTGGTATTTAGCTCATTTGTTCTAGCAAAAATAAAGGATTCTTCTCTTATATTCCCTACAATAATCATTGTCCCTAGACATCTGATGTTATGATTAATGCACTCAATCTTTTGTTCGACAACATTTTTGTTCGTTTTGCAAGAGTCATGGGTATTCCCATTGGTACAAATTGTGCACCAGTCATTGCATATCTTTTCTGTCCTGTTATGAACGACACTTAATGAAAAAAACTTCAAAACGGAATCATACAAAACAGTGAT
Source organism: Modiolus philippinarum (assembly GCA_002080025.1). Taxonomy (NCBI): domain Eukaryota; kingdom Metazoa; phylum Mollusca; class Bivalvia; order Mytilida; family Modiolidae; genus Modiolus; species Modiolus philippinarum. The sequence continues at coordinate 3,985 of MJUU01027581.1, forward strand.
AAACTTATTTCAATTTTCAATGTTAACAGCAGGTATATTGACGATATCCTTACTATTGACAATCCCCATATTATGTAGACATCATTTACCCACAAGAATTAAAATAATTCCAAATACTTCCCTTTTCTGGATCAAACTACTATTATTGACTCTGATAAAATAAATATTGAAATATATAATAAAAGGGATGATTATAATTTCACTATTACTAATCATCCTTTTCTTGACGGCTACATTCCCCTGGTTCCATCCTATGGGGTATATATTTCTCAACTAGTACGATTTGTTCTACTCTTGACGATTTTAATGAACGTAACCTTGATTCTCGTTTCTACTGAAATGTTGCTACAAAATGCAAGGAACTAATTAGAGATCCAGAAAGGCTGAGACGTAACTTACATTCTTTACGTAATAGGGGATATCGACAAGATACTTTTCTTGCATTCGTTAAATAAGCTTTTAGATCTAGTGACCTTAAAATTGAATACACATACTGGCCTGTCGTTGATACTGCCGATGTCTACTGCAATATATGATGATTCTTGACCAAACCCTTCGGGAAGTTTTGAGTTTGATTTTTCTTCCGTTGTGTGACAGGTTTTCACCAGCAGACTAGGCTCCTTGAGCTAGCCGGCATTGTAGCCGCGAGCAGCCCTTGACTCATCTTTCAAATTTACGTATTGTCATTTTCTCTCCTTTCAAGATTTTGGTCAGGGGGGGATAGTAGTCTACATGTATTGGGTTTTATTCGTCATGTTTATTCAACTATAGGGAAACGGGTCAGATAAAGAGGAGGTTTTGGGTACCCATAAACCTGTTTAACCCTACCGCTGGCTTTTATTAGTGCCGGTACCAAGTCCGACTGTCCGGAGTTCCTATCTTTGTTAACGTTTGTCTTATTCGTATTTTTTCTGTGTAGTTCGATAACAGATTGTGGCATGTAATTATAATTTTCAGCCACTGTAGATGTTTCTGTTATCCATTTTTACATTTTTTTTTTATAATCTATATTTACTATATTAAATCTCTAATTTTTATTCACTCCATATTTATGTAAATAAAATAGAAAAGATAACAGAAAGTACGTGCAAAAATTTCGATGACAGGCCACAATCACAAGTTAACAACAAAAGACAAACGTAACACGCCTTTTCAGTACTAAAGATTTATTCTTAGTATATTACATTAATTACATCTGTAAGCCAAATTGTGTGTCAAGTGCGAAATGTTTGACAGGGAAAAAAAAGGTTTTCGGAGACCTGAAGCACTTTTAAAAGATCAGTTATGTTTCTGCAAACCCTATTCCTAATGGGGTATTGGTTATTTGTAAAACTCTGGATGCATATATCTTGATCAAATTGATACAAAGAAGGTACAAACAAGGCATTGTAACTTCAAATGAAGAAGACTCGATAAAAATCTTTATAAACCCTTTATATTCATTGAAATGAAAAGTAAAGAACATCATGAGGTATAAAATGCTAGACCTTTTAACAATTATCAACGAAAGTTCTTCAGGATGTATTCTGTATTTTATTCGTAAAGCTACGGTAAAGCACTGGATGTATATCTGGATCAATTGATAATAAAAACGTACACGCAAGGCATTGTTACGTCAAATGAAATGATTTGGGAAAATCCTTTTTATTTCACCTGGCCTAAAAGGCCATGTGAGCTATTGCCATCACTTGGCGTCCGTCGGCGTCCGTCCGTCCGTCCGTCGTAAACTTTTTCAAAAATCTTCTCCTCTGAAACCGCTAGGCCAATTTGAATCAAACTTGTCCTGAATCATCACCAGGGTATCTAGATTCAAAATTGTGTGTTCGATTAGTCCGAGGACCAAACAACATGGCTGTCGTTACTAAAAATGGCACATAGGGGTAAATTGCTGTTTTTGGCAAATAACTCAAAAACCATTACAGAAATCAAAAATCTGACAGGTGTAAAAGGGATCAGCATGACGAGATCTACCTGCCCTGCAATTTTGAAGAAAATCCGAAAAACGGTCTTTGAGTAATGGCCCTTTTTCCATGAAAATTTCAAAATTTTGATATTCTTTATTCTTCATCGCAAAAACTATAACAGATAGAGGTCAACTTTAAATTGCAAAAATGTACAGCATATCAAGATCTACCCACCTTGAAATTTTGAAGAAAATCTCACTACCCATATAGGAGTTTTAGCACTTTATTGGTCAAATTTAAGAAATTTGATACTTTTTGTCATCAATTTAAAAAAATCTTCTCCTCAGAAGCCACTGGGCCAATTGTTACCAAACTTGACCTGAATCATCACCAGGGTAAACAGTTGCAAAATTGTGTTCGATTAGTCCGAAAACCAAGAAACATGGCTGCTGTTACTAAAAATAGAACAAAGGGGTAAATTGCATTTTTTGCAAATAACTCGAAAACCGTTACAGATATCAAGAATCTGATAGGAGTGAAAATAATCAGCATGTTAAGATCTACCCATCCTGCAATTTTAAAGAAAGTCCGAAATCTAGTGTTGGAGTTATTGCCCTTTTTCCGTAAAATTTTCTAAATTTTAATTTATATATTTTTTTTTATTTTAAAAAGTGTAACAGATAGAGGTCAAGTATAAATTGCAAAAAGATTCAACATATCAAGATCTACCCACCCTGAAATTTTGAAGAAAATCCAAAAATCTTTGTATGAGTTGTTGCCCTTTTTCGTGGAATTTTCAAATTTTCATATTCTGTTGTCTTTTATATCCATAACTAGAGAAGCTGAAGGTTTAGTTTAAATTGATTAAAATGTTTGATATATGCTATGGCAACGTGTAAACTGGTGTATAAAATTGTTCAGTGACCACCATTTTCAAAATGGCCGCCAAAAAAGGGCGGGAAAATTCAACATTGTCCGATTTCAAAAAAATTTGGTTCCCAAGTGCTATTGATGTTGCGACTTTAAAACAGGTACTGAAAATTGTTCGTTGACTGCCATTTTCAAAATGGCCGCCAAAATAGGCGGGAAAATTCAACATTGTCCAATTTCAATGGAATTTTGTTTCCAAATAGGTTTTGATGTCACAAAATGCTAAAAATGGTTTGTTGACCGCCATTTTCAAAATGGCTCCCGCAAAAGGCGGGAAAATTCAATATTGTCTGATTTCAATGAAATTTGGTTTCCAAGTGGATATTGATGTTGCGACTTCAAAACAGGTGCTGAAAATTGTTTGTTGACCGCAATTTTCAAAATGGCTGCCAAGAAAAGGCGGGAAAATTAAACATTGTCAAATTTCAATGGAATTTGGTTTCCAAATGGGTATTGATATCGCAAATTCAAACCAATGTTAAAAATTGTATGTTCACCGCCATTTCAAAATGGCTGCCAAAAAAGGTGGGAAAATTCAACATTGTCCGATTTCAATGAAATTTGGTTTCCAAGTGGATATTGATGTTGCGACTTCAAAACAGGTACTGAAAATTGTTTGTTGACCGCCATTTTCAAAATGGCTGCCAAAAAAGGCGGGAAAATTTAACATTGTCAAATTTCAATGAAATTTGGTTTCCAAATGGGTATTGATATCGCAAATTCAAACCAATGTTAAAAATTGTTCGTTCACCGCCATTTCAAAATGTCCGCCAAAAAGGCGGGAAAATTCAACATTGTCCGATTTCAATGAAATTTGGTTTCCAAGTGGATATTGATGTTGCGACTTCAAAACAGGTACTGAAAATTGTTCGTTGACTGCCATTTTCAAAATGGCCCCCAAAAAGGCGGGAAAATTCAACATTGTCTAATTTCAATGGAATTTTGTTTCCAAATGGGTATTGATATCGCAAATTCAAACCAATGTTAAAAATTGTTTGTTCACCGCCATTTCAAAATGGCCGCCAAAATAGGCGGGAAAATTCAACATTGTCCGATTTCAATGAAATTTGGTTTCCAAGTGGATATTGATGATCATTGATGTTGTTGTTTCCAAATTGGGCTTTGATGTCTTAAATTCAAACCAATGTTAAGAATTGTTTGCTGACTGCCATTTTAAAATGGCTGCCAAAAAAGGGGGGAATTCAACATTGTCTGATTTCAATGAAATTTGGTGTCCAAGTGGATATTGATGTTGCGACTTCAGAAGTCGTATGGAAAATTGTTTGTTGACCACCATTTTCAAAATGGCCACCAAAAAGGCGGGAAAATTCAACATTTTCCTATTTCAGAGAAATTTGGTTTCCAGATAAATATTGATGTGGTAACTTCAAAAATATGGTTTTAAAAATTGTTGTTGACCGCCATTTACAAAATTATGTCTCAACTTGAAAACTGGTAATGAAAGTGGTCATAAGCAAGTACATTTTGATCAAAAATGGGCAACAAAGAAATATAGTAAAACAAGATCAGACTTTAAATACAGTTTAAGATATTGGTGGTGTTTGAGCTAACAAAGTTTGAGAGACTTAACTTCAAGTGTACAACTTAAAATGTTAGCTTCATTGTGGCAACTGAAAGCCAGGTGAGCGATACAACTCCTGGGAGCCTCTAGTCTCTAATTTCTGTCCTGTTTTCACGTTTCTTGAACAGTTGCAGAAATACTGTTTTCCTCTCTAGAGAGAATGTTGTTCTCGGCAAGTGATTGGATGAAATTCAATTATGATGTCAAATTTATTTGCCGTTTTCCTACTTTACCATTGTGACGTCATGAAAAAAGGCGACCATGTCTGCTGACATCACGCAAAAAGAACACGGTCATTTCGGATCATCAGAAAAGGGGGTAATGTTTTTTTATCCAAAATCTCCTTGAAATCATTAGAGAAATAAAATCCTCAATCGTATCTCGTGAGAAGCGACATTTCTATACACTCTCGATAGTTAAATTTTCAAAAAATTTATACTTTTTTTTCTTGCATATACTGAGGCTTCATTCCGCGTATGGCACTCGGTGCATGTCTTTGGTACTGGATTTTGCCTCCTATTTCGACATTTTCGGTAATGAGTACTTCTTTCAGCTCTATGACAAGCGTGATGATTTTAATTTCCCAATTGTGAACTTTCCCTTTCTTAGCAGCAATATACCTGGCCTCTCCAGCCTATGGAGTGTACATTTCACAGTTGATTCGTTACTGTCGAACGTGTAGTTTGTACAGTGATTTTTGAACAGACCAAAAACACTGTCCCAAAAGCTGCTTAGACAGGAATTTGTTCAACCTATGTTAATTTCATCCCTCAAGAAATTCTATGGCCGTCACCATAACATCATTGAAAGATATGACGTGTCAATATCCCAAATGAAAGTGGAAATTTTCCCCCTAGATTCACATCTTCCCCGATTTGACTACCGACTTTGACATTTTCCTAGATTGACTCAATCACAGTGTGACGGGTGCTGTTAACAGAGCAGGACATGCTTACCCTTCCGGAGCTAGAGTTCACACTGTAAGTGCCTTTGTTTTGAATGTTGTGATTTCTATTTCTGTGCTTTGTATCTGTCTAACGTCATTATTTTCTGTGTCTAAGGTCATTGTTTTCTGTGTTCTCATTTTGGCCATGTCTTTGGACTTTGATTTTTTTTAAATTCCACTCCTTTGTTCCTTCGGTATTCTACTGCAGTTGTTTACTACTTTTGAATTATGGCTTCCCATATCATTTGTTTCTAATGCTGCTGATGAGAGGTTACTCCTTGAAACATGTGTACAGCATAACGAAATTTACTCTTAATTATACAACTTCGGTATTTTAGTACTTTTAGTCCGGACAGTATATATATATACACAGTGAAATGTACCATTATTCTGGTACTATCTGCAATAAAAAAAAGATATATAAACACGTTCTGTATTACTTTATATGTACAATTATTACCAATCGCATAAACAGAAATGGGTATATTGCAGCAGTGTTGCTATAATATCGACAAGAATATGTGGTGTGAAATACAAAATGTCAATTCCGTTTGCGAAATTTCTTCCATCATACATGTATACACAAACCCTCACAGCGATAATCTGAACCTCGTATGTAATGTAAGAGTTGAGCTTTTTCTGTTCAATTGCACTAAGTTGGGACGAAGCAATTTTTAAAACAAAAGTTTCACTGCCGATTGGTTAGCCTCCATTTCTTTTTCTGAGGAGATTGCTTTAATTGAATTATTCTTTTGTTGATTTCAAGGGAATATAAAATAATTTGTGCATTTAGTTTTTGTTATATTTTGTGTGCATTTTGCAAACATGTTTTTCATATGCGGTATAACACATGTCTTTCGTTTTTTTCACTCCAGTAACAAACATTCAAGACATTCGAAAATGACCAACAAAATAAAGTTGCAAATATTCTGCCATGTTTTATCGTCTTTTTATTAATATCATATTATAGTAAGTTCGTGTTCCATTTGCCACCCTACAATGTACATATATTAATATTGATGACAGTATAAAGTACCAATTATATGTCCTAGAAAAAGGAAACGTACCTACAGACCTACGTTAACATTATCTCCTTTTGAAACACTTATGTTTCAAATGCTGCTGATGAGAGGTTACTCCTTGAAACAAGTGTACAGCATAACGATCTTTTTATCTTAGCTTTTATGGCAAAATTTTCTGTTTACATTGTTCAATACATTAAGCCATCTAGGTGAACCAAGAAGAGCTTTCACTTGTTGCACAAAACTACGGTCTTGTTGAAAAATCACTGCCATACCCCTTACTGTATGAGCGCATTTGATATATAAAATCAATCTCATCTCTTATTTCAAATTGGTCAAAGTTTATAATGATCATATTTCATTCCTGTGCACCAGATATACTTACATTTGATCCATGTAATACCTACCCTGGTTCCCATCCCCATATGGAATGTGTTATTACAATATAAAGAAAAATAAATCTTGACCCGTCGCATTTAGGTCACTGAAAATTATGAAAGGACATCTTAAGTTGAGCCTGCACAAGAAAATCAAAGGCATCATTTTCATTAACATCTCTAAATTATTCCCTCTTTTACAAATGATTACCATGTATATTTGTTACATTTTTCAGGACAATTTAATATTGCTAAGGGGCCAAATTAAGTATGTTGATTTACTAAATATAATCATTTGCGAAAATTTCCTCGTAGAAGTGTTTACTCCTTATCCTGACTGCTTCATGATAATCCAACCCCCTATGTAATGCATTTACATGCGCTAAATGAATTCAAAAGCCTGAGTAAATTTACACCTAAATATTTACATCGGGTCCGGAGGTGATGTAAATTTGCACATGGTGTAAATTTGCCTACGTAATATGTATTTGCATTTACATGTAGTATTTGCACCCCTATGTATTTTACATATATATGTAAAAATACACACGTTTGTATATCTGTGCATGTATTACTGTGGTTGCACTATTGTTCGTGGTTTGCCAAAACCACGAAATTGAAATTAGGGTCCAAACGAAATGTATTTTTCCCTTAAAGCTTCAATCTATAGAATTTACCACGAATTTACGAACCCAGGAAACAGTGAAATTAACGAAAACCACGGAAATTGATGTCCACGAATAAAAGTGCTTCCACAGAATTTTTATTATTATTATTATTATTTATTAAATTTTCTATTTCTATTATTCTTACTATCTTATTCAAAAGGTCGCGTTCACACGGTATATTAATGCGCATCGAATACGTATTAACTAATACGTATGCTTGATACGTTTTCAATAATACGAATTAGCTGAAACATTTTCGATGTGCATTCATAATTAGTCAACGTCTGAACGCAACAACTGTTTTCGATTCACATTTGATGCGTATTCGATTCGCATTAAAAGCACGTCTGAACGCAGCATAACAAATATATATACATATATATTAACTCTAAAAAGTACAAAGTACAGAGAATTAATATGATATTACCAAAAATGTAATAATAATTGGTCAATTCAAAAAACACAGAATTTAAACGAATATAACTTCAAATGGCCAATTCTACAACAGATTGATAACCGGAACTGTTTGATTGTACCTAAATGACGAAATCGAAGTGCGGACCTTGATTCCGACCAACCTGGTCGAACCTGACTCAACCTCATGGTAGGGCCAGGTGAATGAGAAAAGTTAGTCGTCTCTTATTGGTATATAAAACTGCAGAATCGTGGGAACGATTGATGCTAAGTACACTTTGTAAACAAATGACAAGCATACTCACTGGGGTCGAAGTGCGTATCGAGAATTTCCTTATTTATGTGAATGGCATAAAATTTCTATAGATGCGACTCGATTAAATGCCTTAGCGGCGTCAATGTGCACCTTTTTGCAGTCAATTTGTTATTAACGCCAATAATGCAGTTAATGAAGTAGCATCTATAGAAATTAAATGCCATTCACGTAAATAAGGAAATTCACAATACTCACTTCCATCCCAGCGATACTTTTTTTCGCAAAATGCATCATAGTTCATTATATTTGTGCTTAGAATAAATAAAGTGGGTTATTTGTCTTATATCACATAGTTTCGATGGTATGACAGTCGATATTTTCTCTGTTTATCTATCTTGTAACAGGCTACAAATGCGGAAGAAATTTATTCAGGGCAGATTAGCCCTGAATAATTTGTACTCGAAATAGCCCTTGTGCGATAGTCAGCATTGGTCAGGATCCCAGGAAAGATTCTGACTAATTTTGTCGGTATGTTACATTTGATGGACTATAATATCCATTCCTCTAGTCAATATTCCCTATAGTCTTTTCGTAAGCCAAGAACTCCGAGTCAGATTTTCTATCGTAAGCTGTGTTTGCCTTTTGTCTTTCATTTATGTTTTCTAGTGCAGTTCGCTGGTGGATTGTGGCATGTGATTTTAGTTCTCGGCCATTGTAGGTGTTTACTGTTATCCTTTGTAATTTCGCAGGACGGTATCTTTGATTTTGAAGTTATTCCCCCTCCCTTACAACATAATTAGTATGTAATGATTACGACTAACTTGTCAGGTAAATCGAAGATGTATTAATAAAAATTCATTGAGGGTTCAAAATAATCTAGTGTTTTATTTTTCTTAGTACTCTTTCAAATCCATCAAAATTTCGTCTTTTTCGTCAGGCAGAAAATATTGAATTGTCGATTTCCCTCTGTTTCGCCTCTGTTGTCCGAGAAGGGAGATAAGTTGAGATAAGTTGCCACAAAAATAGCGAAATTAATGGATGGTCTCGGCTTACGAAAATAGGGAATACTCAATTTTGTTTTGCCATATTGACTGGTTTTTATCACTCTTGTCGGTAGAGCTACGTACACTTGTTTTGCCATATTCATACACTATATCCCGTGTACCCGGACTTTTTCCTACATTCTTTACATGGTTTCACGTACTGGTTGTACAATACAGGCGTACTGTATCTTCTTTAAACCTTTCAAAATTTAAAAGTGTCTTAATTGGGACTCGAGTACTTTTTCACGCCGTTTGAATTCAGTTTATTACTTAAGAAAATAAAACCAAGATTTCGATGTTTGGAGGATTTTCTAACAAAAACTAAAAACTTTTCCTGAAAAATACAAAAAAAAAATCAGTATTATCTTCCGTCTTTCTTTGGTCTTGAACCTGCTTTTGCTAGAAATGATTTTGTTGGGTCGATGTTGCAAAATTGTAAACATTGAAATAATATTTGCTTTGAACAAAATGATTTTTTATGGACATTTCAATAGGTAGAGGTAACTCATCAACTGTTAAATTGAAATGATTCCAATCAATTCATTCACAGTTCTAGATATTGACTCGTACTTAGGTCACTTGGGTATGTATACGGTGTTTACATTTTATTTTAGTTCGATAGATGTCCACATTGTGTAGGATTTTATTTTTTAATAAATGTGTTTCGTTTTTATTTATTATACCCCCACGAACGAAGTTCAGGGGGGTATATAGGAATCACTCTGTCCGTCTGTCTGTCTGTCTGTGATAGCCACAAATTTTTTCGTAACAGTTTTCTCAATAACTACCAATCACTGCCACTTGAAATTTTGTATGCAAGTTTATAACTATGTCCCATACCGCAAGTAGCGATTTCAGTTTTGTCGGACATCTTCTTCCTGTTTACCGACTTAGTTAATTTTCGAGATCTTTTGTCAATCGTTCAAACTTTTCGTAAGTTTTCTCAGTAACTGCTCATCACTGCAACTTGAAATTTTGTATGCAAGTTTAGAAGGATGTCCTATACCGCTAGTAGAGATTTCAAGATTGCTGAACATCTACTTCCTTTTTAACAACTTAGTTAATTTTCGAGATCTTTAGAGCAAATTTCAGATATTTCAGTACACAATGGAATTGTGCAATTATAATTTTTTTTGTTACAAATTATATCAGGTATCTTCTACTCCAATGGGGAGTGGGGGTATCATTTTGTGGCCCTCCAGGCCACAGTACCTCTAGTTTGTTCTTTGTGTGTTCGTGATTGTGTTCCAGTCATTTCTTTTTTGCATCCAAATTTCACAGTGAGTTATGAGGCAAACGAAAATAAAACTATAATTTATTTAATAGGATTGATGAAAAATCTAATACAATTGTTTTGGTTAATTGTTGTCTTATCAAGAATCAAGTTTTTTCACTGAGGTTTCTGGACTTTTGGTGCATTAGAAAAGTACCTCTGGACCAGACAATAATTACATGCATTGTATTGACAGTAACTTTAAATGCTATATTTAGCCAAATATATCTTGTATGAATCAAAGACACGCGTAGAATGACCTTATTTGGATATTTCGTTATATACAACTACCATTTAAGGCAGATATTTTTTGTCAGATTCAATGAGATTTAAATGCCTATATATATATAAAGTTAAATATTTAGTTTATAATCGGTTTAGGGAGAATCCGTTTTAAGGTAAGATATATTTAACTTATATCAAATATTTATTAACTTTAACATTTAATCGGGCAATGTGAACATAGTGACCGTACTGTCCATTGTTTGTAGGCGAATGTTATCTTTTATAAGTAAGGATAGTTAACATTATGCAAAGGATGAATGCAATGATGTATTGATTAAAGTAAATAAATGTAAATTGAGTTCTGCAGATGGTCATTTCGGCAACCTATGTCTCTTCAGTGCAGACATATTGAAGACAGGAAAACCAAATATGTTTAAGGTAGTACCAGGGACTAAAGCAAAACGATAGATTTTTCTTATTTTACTTTTGAATAATTATGAAATGCACTTAAAAATTTTCGTAAAAAAATTAATGGGTCGCAAACTCGTTTTCCCGAGAGAAGCTTCCGATAATAACAAGATTTTGACCTTTTTAATGTAGTCTATATCGGGAGAAAATACAGTTTTTTTTATTAAAAATTTTTTATTATTTTACTAAAACGATAGATTTTGGTGAAAATGTAGTACAAAGTGTGTAAACAATCACTATTGAAATATCAAATGGTGACCACCTAAAACTTCTGTGGTAACAATTGCAACTGTGATTGAAACATAACATTTGTGTATAAGTTTTTGAATCAATAGTTTCGCTCTGTTGACAAAACAGCTCTAGAAACTAGGAACCGACCATTTAACTTAAAAGAGGGGTATGGTTTTTTTTCTGGGAAGAATTTTTTTTACCGCTTTGTGCAAAAAAAACATTTATTTTTTTAACTTGTATCCACAATTTTTTTTTTTTTCAAAATAAGCATTATTTTTGGGGATAGAAACCCTCCTTCAAAATATTTTTTTTCATCATTTTTACAGCCAAAATATTTTTTTCACATAAAATAAGGTTCAAAATATTTTTTCGGAAAAACCCATACCCCCTTTTCAAGTTAAATGGTCGGACCCTACAAGCACGACAATAGGGAATCAGTTTGTGGTAATAACACGAGCTCCACAGCTCTCTTAGAGCCTAGATACCAGTGAGTATAGCCATGTCCCTGTAAATGGAGCCCAAAGCCCTAGTGCTGGAGCCTGGGCCCTGTGTTGGAGCCCCACGTTCAACAAATGTAGGAGCTCGGAGCCCAGAGCCGATGGGATTCCCCAAAATCAGTTGTGAAACAAAGAAGCCATATGCCGGTATGTGAGAACATTTTTGCATAAAAACGGGAAGTTCACTATTGGAAGGTGAAAATCATTACGTTTCTCGTAAAGGTAAATTCGTTTTCAGATACCCAGAGTTATCAATATAGGGGTAAAAGTCTACGTATGATACGGCTGATTTTGTGTCAGTGGTTTCTATAATTTCGAGTTCATTTAGGTATTTGAGGTTATAAGATTATCCTCAAATATTGAGGTATTCAATCGCTCAGTCTCATGCGTGAAATAAAAAAAAAAGTAAAATATGTTTCTTGTTTCCAAATTCCCACTGGAAAAATTTATCCGACAAGTATTTCGTCAAGTAATATACCCAGCAATGCGACAACAGTCCACCTTTCATAACAAATATTGTGATGTTTAATTGATATGGTGTAAGTGTAAAGTAACATTACTCCAAATAATCAATTCTACAACAGGTTGATAACCGAAACTGTTTGATTGTATCTTAATGCCAAAATTTAAGTGTGGAACTTTTTTTTTTTGAAAGGTCTATAGATGAACCTTGATTCCGACAAATTTTGTAGTTATACTATACTTGATGGGCTATGATTTTAATCCCTCATGTCGGTATACTTCATTTCTTTTGCCATATTTATGGACTATAGTTTTAAATCCCTCTTAAATTTACACTTGTTTTGCCATATTGATACACTTTGTGTATCCGGACTTTTTCCTACATTCTTTACCTGTTTTGGCATACTGGTTCCTCTTTTCGATTGTATATTACAATTGTCTTATGCATCTTTTTTAAACCTTTCAAAATTTAAAAGTGTCCTAATTGGGACTCAAATTAACAATGAAGCAATATGGAGTAAATGCTATTGAGACAAAGTCTATACAAATACATGGTAAATCTAAGCAATGGGACAACACTTTTATTGTTGTTCTTCATCTTAAAGTAACAATGAGGCCTTTAACAATGAGTATGTACTCATACCTCAAAGTAAGTTCAAGACGGCCATTAGCACCGGTTTGAACGGAATTCAAGTACTTTTTAACGCCGTTTGAGTTCACTTTATTACTTGAGAAAATAAAACCAAGGTGTCGATGTTGGGAGAATTTTCTTACAAACACTTAACGTTATTCCCGAAAAATAAAAAAAATATATCCAATATCTCCCGGCTTTCTTTGTTCTTGAACCTGCTTTTACCAAGAAATAATTATGTAAACAGTGAAATAATATTTGTTTTGTACAAAATGATTTTTAAGCTTTTTAATTTTTAATATTTTAATCAACTGTTTAATTAAGATAATTGCAATAACATTGAAATCACTACTTCATATTGACTCGTATTTAGATCACTTGGGTATATATACGGTGTTTACATTTTATTTTAGCTAAGAAAAACATTTCGATCCATTGGCTTGTTATGTTCATATAGAAAAACGCATCGTCCACATTTTTTTTGTGTAGAATTTGATTCTTATTAAATGTATTTCGTTTTTATCTATTCATTGTGTTTGTGTTTGTGCGTGTGTCTCACTAATTTCTTTTTTTTTTCTTTTTATTTCTTGCATCCAAGCTTCACATTGAGTTATAAGGTCTGAATGTAGCAATCAAAAAACTATACTTTATGTTAAAGTGTTAATGAAAAAACCTTATAAAATGTTTTAGTTAATAGTGGTCTTGTCAAGAATCAAATCTTTTTCACTGGTTTTTCTAGACTTTTGGTGCATTTGAAAACTACCTCTGGACAAGACAATAATTACATGCATTGTATTGACAGTAAATTTAAATGCTATATTTAGCCATGTTAATCTTGTATGAATCAAAAACACGTGTAAAAATGACCTTATTCGGATATTTTCGTTGTAAATACAACTACCATTTAAGGTAGAAAATATTTTTGTCATATTCAGTGAGATTTAAATACCTTTATGAAGTTAAATATTCAGCCAATAATCAGTTTAGGGAGAACCCGTTTTAATGTGAGATATATTTAACTTATATTAAATACATGTATACATAAATTTTAATATTTAATCGGGTAATGTGAACATAGTGACCGTACTGTCCAGTGTATATAGGTCATATAGGCGAATGTTGACTTCTACAAGTAAGGAAAGTTTAAGCTTCACTTTGTTTTTTCAAAGGTTGAAGAACAAAATATCAAGTTTCGGTAAATTTAAGTTCTATAGATGGTCATTTCAGCAACCTACCGGTATGTCTGTTCAGTGCAGACAAAAATCAAACATTTTAAAGACAAGAGATCAAAATATGTCTAAGGTATTTCGAATAAAACGAAACGAGAGATTTTTCATATTTTTCTTTTGAATGATAATTCTTAAATGCACTATAAAATTTTAGTAAAAACGTTAATGGGTCGCCAACTCGTTTTTCCGAGGGAAGAAAATTTTGGCCTTTTTAATAAAGCCTATCTCTTGAAAAAAAATACAGTTTATTTCTCATATTGATAGAACGATAGATAGTATAAAGTATGCCAAAGAAATCACCTTTGAAATATCAAACTTTGACGACCTTTAAACTTCTGTAATGACAATTGCAACAATTATTCAAACCTAATCTTGGTGTATAATTTTTTGAATCAGTAGTTCGGCTCTTTTGAAAGAACTGCTCTAGAAACTACAGGCACGACAATAGCGAATCAGTTTGGGGTAATAACACGGGCTCCACAGCTCTCTGAGAGCCCAGAGACCAGTGAATGGAGCCCAAAGCCCTGCAAATCGAGTCCAGAGCGCTAGTGGTTGAGCCCGAGGCCCCTGTGTTGAATCCCAGAGCCCTGCGTTCAAAAAAAGTTGGAGCTTGAAGCCCAGAATCCATGGGATTCCCCAAAATCAGGTGTGAAACGTAGACGCCAAATGCGGCATAACAACAGCAACAAAAACAAAAAATAAAACAAAAGAGCAAAAAACAAAAGGCAAGAAAACCATCACATAACTTTTCAGTCCTGCAACAAAGTATTAATTATCATAAAAACGTCCACACAGGGCAAACTTTGGCCCTTAAGTGGGGAATCATTATCTGTATAATTGTGCGCTGGGTAACAAACATTACTCCCCTTTGGGTCGTTGTCTCTTTGACACATTCCCCGTTTCCCTTCTTTTTCCTATTCAATGCATTGTAAAAAAACATACTTTACACTGTCACGAAAACCTGCATTTTGAAGACATGGAGAATCCAACTTTGACAAATCTTAGTGCTCATGTCATAAGTTTCACGTCACTAAATATCTTTCCAAAAATAGAAAAAAGTTGTAAAGTACAGCACGAAAAGTTGCTATTCTAATCTGAAGATGATATATAATGATGAAGGAAAGGATATGGAGTAAATGCACATGAGACAAAGACTTTACAAATACATGGTGAAAACAGGCAAAGGAACAACGTTTTTATTCTTGTTCTTCATCTTGAAGTCACCATTAGACCTTCAACAATGAGCTTTGCTCATACTTCATAGTAAGTTCAAGATGGCCCCTAGGATCCGTTTGAGTGGAATTCTTTGCTTTATGTCGAACAACGCCACACCCATGTCTCTTCTGGTCATGGATGCGGGATCTTGCACAAGGGTGAGGGTGACTTTTTTTTAATTCAGATCATATTGATATACATCGGCACAAGAAAAGGGAAGGGAAAATTCTAAAATCATAAATCCAACATCACGGCAATTCACAGCAACACGAATGAGTTGCCGATTTTTTTTTTCGTACAGAAGCATCATTTACACAGTTTCGAAAATCTTATTAACTCATGGAACGTCAACTCATGTAATTGTTTTCAAAGGGGGCTTCTTTAAGGATACTTTTTGGTATCAAAAAGGGATGGGGTCGTCCTATAGTAACCCTATGGGAAAATGGAATTTTGAATGATTTTCATCATATTCTTCACTGTTTCTCAAAAACTAGAAACACTAGCTCCATGAAACTTTATGGGAAAGATGAGGGTCATGTAAGGAAGGGTTCCACAGCAATGGAAATTTGAAAATAACTACCGTTGCCATGGAAACCATACAAAAAATTGAAATTTTGTGAAAATAGTAGTTTTTGTTGATGTAAGTATATTCATTACAGCAATACATATTACATCGATTATAAGGGGAACCCCTGACCATTTTTTTTTGAAGGGGTTTTTAAATGATTGTAATGGATGGGGAAATTTCAAAATAACTATGGTTGCCATGGAAACTATACAAAAAACTTCGAATTTTTAGAAAATTCAAATTACTCCTGATAATTGTGAATTGTATTTTTATTACAGCGATATGTATTACTTAGGTAAGAAACCCCTGCCCAATTCTTTTTTGAAACAATGTATGAAAATGGATTTAAAGGTTAATAGTGCATTTGGTTGTCATGGAAACCAAGCAACAAACCTATAATTTAAAGAAATACTTGTTTTCTTCTGCATGTAATAATTTGATTTCAGCAATATGTATAAACTAATTTATAAGGGGGACCCCTTCCCAATTTTTTTTTCTTGAGGGAGTCTTGTAATGCCTTGAAATCCGATATCGGAGTTCGTTTGGGAGAATTTTGTGTTTCGCTTGCGAACACAGTTATCACTTGTTATGTTTGTATGTGTTTGAATGTGTATGCTTTTATTGTAATGTATATGTTGCTTGTATTGCTTGTCATGAAATATGTCGGTTTTAAAAGCTCATAAGAGTTTATGTTTGTTGCTATTTAAACATGCCGACTATGAATAAAGCTTTTTGATTTGATTTGATATTTAGATCGTCTTTGAATAAATTTTTTGACCTCTCACTTATTTGAATCGGCAACATTACAACATACGCTCTACTGATGAGCATTTTGCGAACCACATAAGATTTATAATATTTAAAACCAAATTAATTGACATCAAAACCATAAGCTTACATACATACAAGAGTAAGAATAATACGCTGTTAAGACAGTGCTCATATCCCATGTAAACTAAACTGAAAGTTAAAATTTAGACCAGATAGGACCAAATAGGATAAAGCACATAAATATGAAAAATAAAAGTTAAGTTCCAAAGCATAATTCATTGAACAATTACAAATGACGCACTTACCCATGAAAGCACAGTAAAGACAGGATAGAATAAAGCACATAAATGAAAAATAAAAGTAAAATGCAAAGCAAAGTTAATTGAATAATTACAAAAACGCACTTACCCATAAATGCATAGTAAATTAAATATAAAGTATAAGCAAATATGCGAGTTAAACAGCGACAATCTACACAATTCTAGGACTGCATGAAGTGAAAAACTATTTTCAGCTCTGAAATGGTCTAGAAGACTGTTCCACCATGTAACTCCTGCAAATTTTCACCTGTGTGATATTTCTATACCCGAAAGAGTATTATAGTTTTCATAACGAGAAAGAATTGTACATCGATATGGATATCAACTAGAGTTATGTATTTTCAAAATATAATAAATGAGCCCTTGGCGAGTTTATTATATTTGAAATTACATAACGAGAGTTGATATCCAGCGATATACAATTCTTTCGAGTTAAACTTAAAACTATTTCTTTTATGATTTTGTGAATATTTAGTGCCGAACTGCTGTTTTTGTTTCTAATAACAAGACCGTTGCTAAGTAACATTAATCACGGTCAACGAGATTTCAAAGTTGTCCAATAGAAACGTCGAAATAGTAAAAGCACATCACGCGTGATGTGTTATTACTTGGCGCTCGACCAATGAAATTCCTGTAAAAGCGATTCAATAAGTCCATATCCAACTCCAGCTTCAAAGTCTCGTTGTGTGCCACAAATAACTATTCCGTGCAATGAATAGATAATAATCGTGCATCATAAGAGAGTGGATTTTTCGAGCACTTCTGTAACTTTATCTGATTATATTGCTGCTGATGAGAGGCTTTTCATTGAAAGAAGTTAAGCATATCGGCATGTACTATTAATTTTGCATTTTAAGTATTTTTGCATTTAGAATTTTTATCTTGAGCTAAATTATGTAATGAACAATCAGAGAATATGGAGTAAATGTACATGATACAGAATCTCTACAAATACATGGTACAAGTCACCATTGGACCTTCAAAATGAGCTTTGTTAATACCTCACAGCAACTTCACGATGGCCCCTAGCACCGGTTTGAGCAGAATTCGCTGCTAAATGTAGAGGAATGCTACATCCATGTTATTGGACTCATGAATGCGGGACCGTCAACAAACAAAAAGTAAACAGGCATAAAGACAAACAAAAGACAACCACAACATATAAACAACCAGAGGCACTCATCAAGTTAACTGCAAGAAAATTTGACAATAGAAAATAAGGAGATGTGAACAGTATCCATAGATGGTCAAAATACCATTTTGAAATTACAAAAAAAAATAAAATGCCAAAATTTTGAAATAATGATAGTGCATCCATATGAGAAATTCTCTCAAAAAACAAAAACACCATAACTGAAATATATTCTACTCACCAAAAGAAACGATACAGAATTTTGTCAAAAGTGATATTTTACATTCCTGCAGAAAATAGCGATACCATAAATAAAATGTATTCTTTCGTAGGTTAGAAGTATCGATATGCCCAAAAATGTCTACTGAAATTCCTAATCGATATATGTTCAAGGTCAAGGTCAACATCTGGAATTTCTGGTTTCCAACGAAAAAAAATGGAGTAAGTCTATATCTTGCATCTACCATATTGGCACAATTTTGAACCGACTGACATACCAATCTGTTGCTATGACGACCATATATTCCNTAGATCCCGTTTGTTATAATTGTATTATCTTCAGTTCGGAGTTACCGATAATTTAGGTAACACACCCGACCACGAATAAAAAGTTAAATTTACATCGAATTCACAGTTTATTTATGAACGTAGTGTATCAAAACTTGGACCAAAAACTTCACTACGTCATTACGGTGAACTACGGAACCTGCTGCTATGTCATTTATCATTTTGTGAATGAAATAAAAGGGACAACAGGAAACACCTACAATGGCTGAAAATTTTAATTACATGCCAGCATGTTTGGCTTAGAAGAATCCTTAATCTTTAGGGTGTTATTCTTTTCGCACAGCATGATTCATGAAGGCAAAACTGGACATCGAAGCTCTAAACGTCCTAAGTCCATGTAAACGTTGATTTTGTAAAAGTGGAACATCGACAGGACAGATTGTTTGCCACTTCTTAATAAGGCAAATTGTTTATCTAATGCAGTGTCCCATGGAATAATTGACATCAAACAATCTAAATTATCCATCATTTAACTGCAAACTCAACTTTCTGACGAAAAAAACTTCATCGCATCCGTTTCGGAATTGATTTGAAATGCGTTTTGGCGTCGAATACATAAATACACTAAAGTAGTAACTTAAAACAGGTAAATATAAAAATGTTTTCAATATCAACTGTGTATGGTTTCTTTTGTTGACTAGTATTTACTCAGCTTACATCTCTATCACGGGAAATCTGTTAACGAACTGCG
This sequence comes from Modiolus philippinarum, assembly GCA_002080025.1. Taxonomy (NCBI): domain Eukaryota; kingdom Metazoa; phylum Mollusca; class Bivalvia; order Mytilida; family Modiolidae; genus Modiolus; species Modiolus philippinarum. Next base: position 23,407 of record MJUU01027581.1, read on the forward strand.
AACTGCATGGTGCTCTTTCATGCACTTTTATATTTTTAAGGTTGATCTCCGGAAAAAAATCCCATGCTAAAATGACAAAAATTATAGCCCCTAAGTATGAATGCATGAAAAATAGTTAATTTATGTATATTCAGTTGCCTTGACCCATTTTGTAGATATTAGAAATATAAAAATTGACTAATTGCCTATAGAATGCCTATTCTAAGCAATTTAACTGTTGTTTTACCAAAAATGTTATATTTTGTGCATTTATACACGGAAGTTTTTCAAAAGTTTTTATCTACATCCAATCCTGCATAATCTTGATTGTGTTTTTTTTTAATTATTTGATTCAGTTTCCGAAATTTTTATTAATCGATCATAAGCAAGACTGCAAAAATCTTATTGTATTGTCAGCATAATTATAGCTACATCGGCAAACGAATACCGGGGCAAAAAGGAACAAAAAGGAAAATTCCAAAATCCAAAAACTCGGTAATTCATATTTAATACAAATGTGAGACAACCCAACAAACATTAAAGAAATGAAAAAGATGAACAAGCACTAGCAAAGTAAACCTATACAAAACTGGAAGTATCGTCAGGTAGTCCGGAAGTGTAAGCACGATCTTCTCCGCGCATGACACTCGTCACACTGGTAATGAAAAGTTCTGTTAGTTTTTATTTTACTGTTTTCTGTGGACTTTTTGTACTGTGTTCCTTCGGTACTCTACTGTCGTTGTTATGTTAGGTAAATACAACAAGTACAATTGAATGTGAAGAATCACAATAAACCTGATAAATACAAAAAAATGCTATAGCCAGCTGTCATATCACCAAAAGGTTGATGCATCGTTAAACCTGGCTTAACCCACCACTCTATTTCAAAAAATAGCCGATCCAATGCAAGTCTGAAATATGACGGCAGTCCTTATTTATTCTGTGTTTGGATATGTGTGCTCTTGGATTTGTCGTACGTCAAATGGATTTCACTTTCTCCTGTCATCCTCTCAATATTCGTTGTCACTTTTATTTATTGCACTATAAACGGTAGATTTTTATTATGGTGCTCTCATCAGCGGTATTAGAATAAAATAATATGGAAACCCATAACCCAAAAATAATGTGAAAGTACTCATTATCAAGCAAAATTTCCCGAGGAAGAATATCAAATGCCTTAGAAAGATCCGTCGGAATTGCAGCTAATCACTTTGTTTTCATCTACTACAGCATGTCGCCAGTCTAGCAGCATAAACAGCGTGGTCTGACGGCCATGTACCCTCCTAAAAAGACAAAGAGAGGGATTTAAAAAAAAATGTGTATTTTGGGATTTTTTTTCTTTGGCTTATTGTTTTGTTTTTGTTTTGTTTTTTTTTTTTTTTCGCTTTTTTTTTTTTTTT
>MJUU01027581.1:24836-40735 GCA_002080025.1 Modiolus philippinarum
TTTTGTTTGTTTGTTTGTTTGTTTGTTTTTTGTTTGTTTTTGTTTTTTTTTTCTTGCATAAACTTGGATGTGAATATAAGTTTTATACTTTAATTTTGCCAAAATAATCAGCAAATTTCTAAAAACAATTTCTAATTTAAACGCATTATTAGTAATTGTTTTGATTTTCTTGGCAAATTATTTTTTCCCAAGTATACTCTGAATAGGGATTTAAAAGTTGACCAAAAATCTTTCCTTTTGGTACTTACAAAAACAACGTTTTAAAAAGTATTAAAAGTATTTTCTTTTTACATTTCATTTTGAATTAAGTGACAAATTTCCATTTTTCTATCTTTTTACATGTTTTTAACTTAGTCTTACAATCTATGACCTCCATTAGCTCTCGGGTCATACATGACTGAGAATATTTTCCCTGCTCTCTTGCTGTAACTGCAACATTTGCATTTTGGTGGAAGCTTGGCGCCCCATAAAACCGGTTTAATCAACTATTTCTAGTTCCAAACCAGGACCATTGCGACTGACAATTTTTCGGGTGGTTTTGCACTTTGTATTTCAGCTTATTTTCAATTCTATTCGGAACTTTGTACCTACCCTCTATGCATGGTGATATATGTATAACTTATATGTATAATTAACTTGCTCAAATGGTTTGATGTTTTCCATACATGGGAATTCAATGTTTTGTACATCTAAATTGAAATTATTTATCTCCATATATATATCAAAATTTGTCATACTTCAACCTCAAATTCTGCCGTGGGTCATGACCCAGCATTCAAACAATATCAGAAGTTTAAAACTAAGGAGTATCACTCTCTTGTATAGATCTGTCTTTGGCTTATTTTGGCTTTTTATATAGATCTTTTTGATTGTTTGTTCTTTATCAGATTTTACAGAGTTTGGTTTATAGCTTATTTTATCTACACTGAAGTGGCCAAATGATGAAACTAAATCTACAGTAGCTACGGTATTTGTTGTTTTTGAATGCTAAATTGTCAGTCTTGTTTCCATTTTAGACAACATATTCGATCTTAGGAACCGACCATTTAACTTGAAAGGGGGGTTATGGTTTTTTTCTTGACAGAAAAATTTATTTCACCTGTATCGACAAATTATTTTTTTTTCAAAATTAGCATTATTTTTTTGGGGCAGAAAGCCTACTTCAGAATTTTTTTTTTCATCATTTTGGCGGACAAAATATTTTTTTTCACATAAAATCAGCTCCAATATATTTTTTTGGAAAAAACATAGCCCCCTCCCCCTTTAAGTTAAATGGTTGGTCCCTTATCTATTGTTTTCAAAAATCATTTTATAGATATCAATAAAACATTCCAGACTTTTAGTTTCAATTATTCACTTATAAGTCTGATTTCTAAGGTTTCGAAAAGATGTTTTGCAAGTGACCCTTAATTATTAATTTAACATGTAGATCTATCACACTGGCTAATTACAAAGACCGTACGTTAAACAAATCAGATCTTTATTTCTGTCTGTCCGGTGTAGGAGATAAGAAAATACCGAAGTTACTGTTAATTTTTTTTTCTGCATATGCGCATTTCGACAACTTATGTCACATCAGCGCAGATCAAACCAATACATTTGAAATAGAAAAAAGAAGGGAAACGGGCAATGTGTCAAAGAGACAACGACCCAAAGGGGGGTAATAACAACTCAAAGCCACCATAAGATGAGGAAAACCCACATCCAACGGCAAGTCGGAGTAGGCCCCATAAATAAAGAGTAATGAAGTTCAGTGAAGTAGACTAGACTCCTATAGACATAAAGTAAACTAAGTACAAAACAGACAAGACACATAAAGGCTTAATAAATGTCCTGAATGAGGACAGGCGCAAACCTGCTGCGGCGGGGTTAAACTAATTTTATTGGGCCCCCTAGTCAATGTGATAAATAAACAAGAACAATTACATGTCTGGACCTGCGTCACCGTCACTCATGTTCAACTTAGAAAGTGTTTTGTTTTTTTTTTTCAATCTAACAGAATATCATGTATAGGTTTACCAATTCAAACAAGTATTCATTTACCTTATTACCAAAAATTCCTCAAATGCAAGTAATTGAGATTATATTAAGTTCAACCCTATTACCATCTTCGATAGCCAAGGGTTACGATCCGCTCCTCTCATCTTCACCCTTGGCAGATCAAGCTGGATTTCTGTATTCTCAAATCCACGTCTTTGATTGGTTGCAGTTAATCTTCACTGCAGCCAATTAATTAACTTATAATATATCAAAACAATAAAACTTAAAATATGGCGTTTAGTGATTTTTCTATTTTGCAAAATTTCCATGATTTAATTATCTTTCTTTACTTTTGAAGGTTTATTTCATTGAAGTCAAATATATTGTGAATTGTTGTATTATTAGATACAATAAATAATCATTTATTATTACAATAAATCATACTGAAACTCTTACTTTAAAGGGAGATAATTTGAAACTGATGTTTCACAAATTGTGGCTCAATCCGCCAAGGGTGAAGAGGAGAGAAGCTGATCGCAACCCTTGGCTAGCGAAGATGCCTTTTTACTGTAATAAACAAAAAAAAGAAGAAAAAAAAACAAAACTAAATGTACAAAGTTGAACAAAGCATAAAATGAAAATAGTCCATATAACATTAGCAAAGGTGAAATTCAAATAAACACATACTTTGAATCTTTATAAGAAAACATATGAAAGCAATGCAAAAATTCAAGAATAGCTGCTCATGGTCAATGTGTTCAAAACTCTGCAACGCCTCTGGACAAAAATTGAGTACCATGATGATATAATATGTCATAGAATAAAGTACAAGTTCAATAAAAGATAAATTTGACATTTTTTAAAAATCAAAACTGGCCTAAAGAGGAGGTTCACATCCCCAATGTGTTCAAACAACAGTAAAAACTTCCAAAGGTATTTAGTCAGAAATGTTAATCTTTCAGATTACACAAACCAGCACTGTAATGTTAGAATATGCTGAAAAATGATTAAGTTCAACAATGCATAAATTCAACATTTTTTTTCAAATCTGCCCAAAAAAGGAGGTGCACATCTTCAATGTGTCAAGAACAACTGTGTAAAGTTTCAAAAGCACCAGATATAAGGAGTCAGAGTTTCAGATTACACAAACTCAGTACTGTAATGTTAAAATTTAATGAATTTAATGAAAAAATGACTAAGTTCAACAATGCATAAATTCGACAATTTTTATCCAAATCTCACCAAAAGGTGCGGTGCACATCTTCAATGTGTTCAGAACAACTTTGCAAAGTTTCAAAAGCATCAGGTATAAGGTGTCCGAGTTTCAGATTACACAAACTCAGTACCGTAATGTTAAAATTTGATGAAAAAATGACTAAGTTCAACAATAGATAAATTCCACAATTTTTTTCCAAATCTCACCAAAAGGCGAGGTGCACATCTTCAATGTGTCCAGAACAACTGTGCAAAGTTTCAAAAGTATCGGGTTAAAGGTGTCGGAGTTTCAGATTACACAAACTTGGTACCCCCAAATCGTGACGGACGGACGGACGGACGGACGGAGTCGAGCGGCTCCTAGACCTGCGGTCACCGTTGGTGACGCAGGTAAAAAACAATAATAACAGCAGAAAAATTCAGTTAGCAACAGGACTGGGTCAATTGTGAAAAAAAAATGAAACTAGCAGTTAACTGACATGTCAGCTCCGGAACCATTACCAAATAACAAAATACCGAAGTTACCGTGAATTTAGTTACTGCATATGCGTATTTCGACAACTTATGTTTCATCAGTGCAGATCAAGTCAAAACATTTGGAAATCCATGAACCGAAATAAGTGTTAAAAACTGAAAGAGAACAAATTACCTATAGGATCTAAATAGGAAAGCCTGACTAATAAATCTGACAAATAAAATTCTGTACCTTCAGTATACAGCTTCCACCAAGATCCCTTCCCGTTGGGAGTTTTACATAATGATTTCATGCATTTACCAGAATACATAACCGAAAAACATGTAAAAACTGATAGAGAACAAATAGCTTGAAATGTTTATCGAGAAAGAATTGTGACTCATTGACAGTGGGACGGGTGCTGGTAACAGAGCAGGACATGCTTAACCTCGGGAGCACCTGATTTCACTCTCAGTTTCATGTGAGTGCCTTGGTTTTTAATGTGAGTACCTTGGTTTTTAATGTGAGTGCCTTTGTTTGTAATGTTGTGTTTTTATTTTTTGGTATTGTATCTGTCTAAATCAAAATATTTCTACTATTTCGAAATCTTAATGGTTTAGTTTTCTTTTAGATATGAATTCAGCAGAGTCTACCAAAGTTTTCATATTCGTGGTCTGCCTTGTGTTTGTGTCTGGGGAAGAAACAATAACTATTAACACTCCGTCGGGTCCCATCAGAGGATTGAAAATAAAGTACAACGAAACAGGTAAAGACCTATTTGAATATAGAGGAATACCTTACGGTAAACCAACATCGGGCAGGTTAAGGTTCAGTAAACCGGAACCTGTTGAAAAATGGGAAGATACTCTTGATGCAACAGAGTTCAAGGCAGCTTGTCCACAATACGGAGTGGAATTCATCCCAGAATCTATGCGACCAAACATATCAGAAGATTGCCTTTTGCTGAATATATACGTTCCACAAAACTTAACGGGAGACTCCACAAAATCCGTAATGGTTTGGATACATGGTGGCGGATTGATCACAGGACATGGTCATCAGTATGATGGTGGACTTATTGCCACTGTTGGTGACGTAATAGTTGTCACAATAAACTATCGACTGGGGATATTTGGTTTCCTAACAACAGATCACCTTTCATCGAGGGGTAATTATGGATTGTGGGACCAGAAACTAGCTTTACAATGGGTGCATGACAACATTGCTGCGTTCGGGGGAAATCCTGATTCTGTTACTATATTTGGCCAATCTGCAGGTTCTTCTTGTGTATCATTCCAATCACTAAATCCGTCAAATAAGGGACTTTTCCAGAGGGCAATTTCACAGAGTGGTGTCATTAACAGAACTGTTTTTCAAAAAAGAAGTTCTGTTTCAAAACATATTAAAACACTATCGAATCAGACTAAGTGTCCGTCAGAAGATTTATTTAAATTTGTAGAGTGTTTGAGAGAAAAAACTGTAGATGAAATTCTGACTGCTAGCAACCCATATACCACAATGCCTAAAGATAAATATCAATATGAATATGGTACCGTTCCAATTGTGGATGGTGATTTCTTTAAAGACCACCCACTACTTCGATTAGAGAATAAAAATTCAGCAGAATCACAGTTTTTCGGGTCTCTGGATTTCATGACGGGCGTTATGTCTAACGAAGGATCGATGTTGTATATATCGCTGTTACCTGATCTTCAGAATCATTTTGGTTTTAATGTAAGGGAGGGAATTCCTTCTTCATTTGTCTGTCGGGGAATGGCTGAACCGTTTGCTTCAATGTACTTTAATGGAAATGAAACCATAAAAGAAATGTTGTGTAGTTATTACTCAAGTAATGGCAGTCTTACAGAACAATCCTTGAAAGCAACCCACTTTTATGCAGATTTTATGTTTAACTATGGGGCTATAAAAATATTAGAGCATCATTCGTTATTGGCTGGCAAAACATATGAGTATGTTTTTCCAAAGATCAGTCCAATTCCTTTTGGTGGACCGCCGCCAACATGGTTTAAAGGCAGTGGACACGGAGATGAGCTGGTGTATATATTTGATGTCAAGAAGCCCATGTCACTGACTAAAGATGTAGTTTTATCCGAAAAAGACAAAGAATATTCAAATAAAATGATTCATTATTGGACCTCCTTTGCGAAATATGGGTAAGTTAAGAAGTTTAAATTCTGACGTTATTAATGAAAGGAAGGTAACAGGAAACACCTACAATGGCCGAACATTACAATCACATGTCACAATCAACCAGGGAACTGCACAAGAAAAACAATAAAATGACAAAAGACAAACATATATGACGATAGGAACTCGGGATAGCCGGACTTGGTACCGGCACTGGCAACAGCCAGCGGTAGGGTTAAACCGGTTTATGGGTACCCAAACCTCCCCTTTCTCTATCCCGTTTCCCTATAGTACAATAAACATACAAGTAAAATCCAATACAGGTATACCACTAACTCTAAGACCACAATCTTGAAAAGCAAAGAATAGACAAAACGTAATTTTAAAAAGATGGGTCGAGGAGTGTTCGCCGCTAAACTGCCGGCTGGCTAAAGGGGCCTAGTCTGCTGGTAAAACACTGTCGCAGTACGGAATAATAATCAAGACTTCCCGAAGGCTTTGGTAAAGAATCATAATGGATTTCAGTAGAAATCGGCAGTATTGTCTTTTCCACATCAGATACCTTCGAATACCGGTAAATAAATAAATAAAAATTAGAAGACTTGCTTAACACTAATGAGTATCTCGTTGTTGCATAGCTCCGTCATTAGCTGATTTTTAGCTGTCATTTATATATTTTGGGTTATTTGTGCTTTGTCAAAATTTTTAGAATGACCATGTGCAGAAACTTTATTAAAAGTGACTAAGGTATTTTGTTATCTAAAGAGGTATCTTGACTTGGCTGTAATAACCGATGGAGGTAAATTGACTAGGCTGTAAAAATCGATTGGAGTTAAATAGACTAGGCTGTAATAATAAATAGAGGTAAATTTATTAGGCAATAATTATCGATGGAAAGTTAATAAACTAGAATGAAATGATCGATATGAGGTAAATTGACTAGGCTGTAATAATCGATGGGAGAAAAATAGACTAGACTGTAATAATCGATCGGAGGTAAACTGACAAGGCTGTAATAATGGATGGGAGGTAAATGGACTGGTAGTCATAATCGATGGGGGTTTGGGGGGGGGGGGGGTAATTGACTCCTCAGTAAAAATGGATGGGAGATAAATTAACTTGTCTGTTATAATCGGTGGGAGATAAATTGAATAGGGTGTATTAATCGATGCGGCTAAATTGACTAGGCTGTAATCATTGATGGGTGGTAAATTCCCTAGGCTGTTATAATCGATGGAAGGTTCATTACCTAGGCTGTAATAACCAATAGGAGGTAAACTAAATAGGCTGTAATAGTCGATGAGGTTAATTGACTAGGCTGTAATAATTGATTTGAAGTAAATATATTAGGCTGTAATAATCAATGGGAGGTAAATTGACCAGGCTGTAATAATCGATGGGAGGTAAAATTATTTGGCTGTATGGGGCTAAATTGACTAGGCTGTAATATTTGATGGGGTAATTTGTCTAAGCTGTAATAATGGATTGGAGGTAAACTGACTAGGCTGTAATAATAGATGGGAGGTAAATTGACTAGGCTGTAATAGTCGATGGGAGGTAAATTGACTAGGCTGTAATACTCATTGGGGAAGGGGGTAAATTGACTAAACTATTATGATGTATGTGAGGTAAATTGCCTATAACAATCGATGGAAAGTAAACTGACTAATCTGTAATAATCAATGGGAATGAATTGACTAGGCTGTAATAATCGATGGGAGGTAAATTGACTAGGATGTAATAATGAATGTAGGTAAGTTGTCTCTAATATTCGATGGAAGGTAATCTGACTAAGCTGTCCTATTCGATCAAGGTAAATTGACTAGATTGTGATAATCGATGGGAGGTCTATTGACTAGGCTGTAATAATGGATGAGGGGTAAACTGACTTTGCTATAATAATCAATGGGAAGTAAATTGACTAGGCTGTCATAATCGATGACAGGTAAATTGACTAGGGGTTCATAATCGATTTGGGTAAACTGAATAGGCTGTTATAATCGATGAGGAGGTAAATTGACTAGGCAGTAATAGTCGATGGGAGGTAAATTGACTACCCTGTAATAATCGACGGAAGGTTAATTNACTAAGCTGTCCTATTCGATCAAGGTAAATTGACTAGATTGTGATAATCGATGGGAGGTCTATTGACTAGGCTGTAATAATGGATGAGGGGTAAACTGACTTGGCTATAATAATCAATGGGAAGTAAATTGACTAGGCTGTCATAATCGATTTGGGTAAACTGAATAGGCTGTTATAATCGATGAGGAGGTAAATTGACTAGGCGGTAATAGTCGATGGGAGGTAAATTGACTACCCTGTAATAATCGACGGAAGGTTAATTAAATAGGAGATAAATTGACTAAGGTGTATTAACCGATAGGGATTAATTGACTATGCTATAATAATTGATGAAAGGTAAACCGCCTAGAGTGTAATAATGGATGGGAATTAAAATCACTAGGCTTGTAGTAATCGATGGGGGTAAATTGACTAGGCTATAATAATCGGTGTGAAGTAAATTAACTCGGCTGTTATAATGGTTGGGAGATAAATTGAAAAGGGCGCATTAATCTATGGGGTAAAATTGACCTGGCTGTAATTATCAATGGTCTAAATTGACTAGGTTGTAATAAACTGTTGGGGATAAACTGACTAAACCGTAATAATGGATGGGAGTTTAATTGTCTATAACATCTCATGGAAAGTAAACTGACTAAGCTGCTATAATCGATGAGACCGAATTGACTAGGCTTTGATAATCGATGGGAGGTCTATTGACTAAACTGTCATACTTGTTGAGAAGTAAATTGACTAGGCTGTTATAAACGATGGGAGGTAAATTGACTAGGCTGTCAGAATCGATGGAAAGTTAATTGACTAGGCTCTAAAATTCGATGGGAGGTAAACTGAATAGACTGTTATAATGAATGGAAGGTAAATTGTCTATTATGTTCGATGGAAGGTAAAATGATTAAGCTGTAATAATCGTTTGGGATAATTTACTAGGGTATCATAATCGATGGGAGGTAAATTGACTTGGTTGTAGTAATCGATGGGGAGGGGTAAATTCAAAAGGAGGTAATGATAAATGGGAGGTAAAATGACGACGCTGTAAAAATCTATGGGAGGTAAATTAGGCTGTAATAATCGGTGGGAGGTAAAATGACTAGGGCGTATTAATCGATGAGAGATAAACTGACTGACTGGGTTGTAATATTAGATGAGAGTTAAATTGACTAGCTGTATATATTGTATTTCATTGCAGCATTCCAAATGGAGGTGAAGGAACATTACCATGGAAACAGTATGATATACAAAATAAAACATACTTAAACTTCGATGAAACAATAACAGAGGAGAGTAATTATAATCCAAACATGGTGGATTTCTGGTCAAATCGACTTCCGCCAATAGAAGTAGACAGATGGAACACAAATCAACAAGTGACTGACAGTGGATCTAATATATCTTCTTATAACATTAACTGCCTTTGTATATGGTCGATATTATTTATATGTTTTATACCTAAATTATAAAAAGAGAAAGGCTACGTATGTCTTTAAAAGTAGCCAATTAATGAAACAAAACATCATTTGAGCTATTTTCAGAACAATTATAATAGGAAGACAAAAGTGGAATCATCAAAGTGGTGGAATTCTGTACATTGAACTGAGTTTCAAACGTACAGGTTTCACTGTTAAATATCACTTTAGGTAAAGATTAACATTTTCTCACTTCACGTGTAATGCATACCGATTTTGCTGTGATTTATTATTTTGCAGATGACCATTACGACATCTAATGTCTTTTAAAAAAAATCAAGAAGTATGCAAGAGCTGATATAGAGCAACTTAACAAATAGGTTTCGAAGTAAATATGATAATAAAGATAATCATCTACGTTCATCTGACATATAGTTTCCATAACGAGATCTTGTTGATTATGAAATTTCTCACATCGAGTAAAATGAAAGTGAGACTTGTCGAGATTTTAAACATTTGAAAATTTATTCAACGAAATTTCATAATTAACGTGTTTAAGTTGTAGAAACTGTTTCTCCAATGAATTGATGAAAAACGTCGAAGATTATATTCCGAGACTTGTTCTCCTCTCTAGAGAGGAGAACAAATGTTTCCACACCGACAAGAAAATGTGAAAACTGGATAGAAATCAGAGAAAATTCATTCCAATGCAACATTTATTTTTGATGCAGACACTGACTACCATTTAATTTGCTGATACAAATATAGTAACATTTTTCCTATAGGAACATTGTCTTATATTTTAATGACGTCTTACGTCTTATTTAATCTTCTGCCCTTTTCGATAATATTACCGATGTATTCAACAGAGTTTATACAATAGGCCATTTTCCCCTACCTAGTATTTGTCAAAGATCCATTTGTTTTGCACAATTACAGAAAACATGATAAATGTCAGAAGATTTCTGAAACTAAAGGATAAATGCCTAGTGAAGAGTTCGAAAAACGGCTAAGTACAACACAAGAATTCGTCATATATGAACAGATAAAACTTGCATTGCATTACTGTGAATTTAGTTTCTGTAGCTATCCATTTCGATAACTTCTTCGAATAAAACTATTTGGAAATATATGTGTAAAAGCTGATAGAGAACAAATTACAAATATGATCTAAAGAGAAAATACAAAATCAGCTAAGGACAGCTCTATATGCACGCTGCATATACTCCTTAGTTTTTAACAAAATTTTCTTAAATTTAGATTGATAGTTCATTCTTCATATATATTTTGTCAATATCAAATCGTTGGAACACAAAAGCTTTATACTTTTGCAAAACTCTGACCTTATTAAACAATCTTTGATCATCTTTGTGATAGATTTCCTTTTGATAAGAAATATTCCATTGTCCGAAAAATAAAGGAAAGCAGAAAAACACAATGCCAACTCGCAGAAAAAGCCAATCACGATCGCTGGCAGTAAAGCCCGTTTTCGAAACAAAGATAATATCTGAAAACTACTTGCTTGTAGAAAAACCTTTAGTTATTAATTAACTTTGCACACGCAGATAGTGTTGACTTTATACAAATTTTAGAATGCCTGTTTTCCAGCCAGTCTTTTATCAATATATTTTCGTATTACAATTTTGCTGGTTAATTACCAAATTCTGAGGCATACGGATTTAATGTTTTGACTTCAGGAGGTTAGGTCTTAAAGTCATTATTTAGGAATGGGAGTGGCTAACATTTTGGTAGAATTAGATGAAATACTCTCTGAAATGCTTGAAAACAAATTGAGAGAGGACACGATTTTTTCAAAACGTTAAATGCAAGTGTGCTTGGTAAAAAGGGATCTTTCCTACATCTGCAACATTGTGAGGCTGCGTCAGTTGAATTTACAACGTTCCTGTGTATCTTGGTTTGTTAAAAACATTAACATTAATGTGGACTTTTTTCTAGACAAAAGGTGTTAGACTACAAATGAGTACCTCTAAATGACATTTCTCTGTTATTTCCTGCAAAGATGTTTTATATGTTCAGTTTGATTCTATTTTACGAAAGGATATGGAGTAAATGAACATCAGACCATAACACATATGTTAACTCCAACTGCAAACATTTTAATGAGCTGTATAGCCATTTCGGAAATTGATTCCTCATCAGCAGCACTAGAACCCAAACAAAGGAATTCCAGTACATTTGTATTTCAAATTGAATTAGTTTCTCAAAGACTTTTGATATTATATATTAGCAAGTTTTGGATCCTTGTCTCAACAGCAATCGAATTCACATCTCACATGACAAATTCATAAAAGAATAATACCTTTCAAACTATGGTAATATCAGTAATTCCAAGATTTTCAAAATGAATAACAACATTTCTTTGAAGATCAAAAATCCCTCTAAAACTTTGTTGTGATTATTCATGCGTGCATTCACACTCTACGGTAAAAGTACCGACGCGCTGAGAAATTTTGCCATTTCAAACTCTATTTAAAAAAATTGAGGTAAACTCTGAACAGGTTTAAAATAAAATTTTCACTAAAAAAATCATACAGTTTAATCGTTAGTTGGAAAATTGCAATATCAAAATTTAATATATAATATAAGAAAATTTTGTTCAAAACTAAAGAGTATCTCCCTCATGGATACCTCTTTCCTTAGCTTATTTTTGCTTTTCTTTAAAGACCGTGTTGGAAATTTGTTCTCTATCAGATTTTACACATATTTCGGTTTATGGATTTCAAAATTTTTTGATTTGGTCTGCACTGAAGTGACATAAGTTGTCGAAATGCGCATTTGCAGAAACTAAATTCGCGTTAACTTAATAGGTATTTTGCTATTTTGGACATAGTTTTCTCAAATGTAGTGTCAGAGTGTCAGTACAGGACCACAAGATCTTTTTATGTAAATGGAATTGCAACATTTTACTATTTTAATGTTTTTGTCGCGGATTATGTGGAGCTACAGTTCAATTCATAAAATAAATATGATTCTAATGCTAAAATGCACAGAAGTCGAAAAAAATTTGACTCCAAATATAATTTTTTTGCATTTTTTTGTCTATGATCATATTTAATGTTGAGGTTTTCACATTTAAATTCTCTTTTATTTTTACTGTAAATGTATAAGCTTGTAATGTCAAAAGTAAAGATATTGACAGTCACTATAGTGACTGTCAGTATCTTCACTGAAGAGACATAAGTTGTCAAAATGTCCATCTCCAGAAACAAAATTTACAGCAACTTTGGTATGTTGTTATTTCATATCAAAATACACTTTTCATATACCCGATCAGAGCGTACTATCTATTCAAGAGTGCTTTTGGGTCCAGATCACAATGTCATGGCGTAGGAAATGGTTCGGTATTTGGCGACTTTTTATCAGTTTAACTCACCCTAGATCAATTATCTGATTACACATAATTTAAGAGGTGTGTTTAGTAATCATTTGAAGCGATTTGTTCATGTTTTGATAGTTAATACTACAAATATTCATACACCACCATTTGCTCAGTATCAGAGTTATGTAGTAGAGTTATCTTTCTTTAAATTCTGTGTTTTAAAAATCGGCCAATAATTATCATATTTATGATTACATCGTATTTATTTTAATACTTGATCTAGTTAAAAAGTATAAATTTTCATTAAATTGAACAACATATAGATACGATGGTCTTTAAATTCTTAATTTTGTTAATTTAAATTTCTATTATTAGAATTTACACGGAAATATTTATTTTTTCAAATTTCTAAATAAATCGCAATTTCGTGGGGCTGTACCAGTTTTGATTTGTGTTAACACGGATGCATTACTCTATATTATAGTTTTCAATCTTGTATGTTGTCAGTCAGTTAATGTTGTATAAATGTATTTGTCATGCCCCATGTGGGCCCATTCTTTGGAAATAAAAGATATTATATTGTATTGTATTATATATTAAATGTTTTAAGTTGCAGGACTTCAATATGGCATCACACTACTGCAAAGGATAGTTACTAATTTAACATATCAACTTCTATAGTACGTAATCATTTTAATTATTTAAAAAACATAACGTTTGAAATGGTTTAATAAAAGTACACTTTGTAGTACCTCCCTAATTTATTTTATTAGAAGCACGATGCACAAAGAAAACTCTAGTTTATCAAGGAAGGGGCTTTTATTCCTGTCTACATCTTGATGTTAGTTAACTTATACCAACATAGTTTTATCGGAAATATTTCATTATGGATATATATCGTATATCAATTAATTTTAGAAATAAAAGATATGGTCATGTCTTTTCTTTTAAAATCCTTAATCGTTCCATATAGTTCACTTTGATTTGAATAAAAATGTGTAATGTTTAAAAAGTCATATTATTATTATCTATAATAATAATTAGTATTGTTAAAAAACAAACAAACAGCAAACAAAACTGAAATATAAAAGACAACTATGCTCGCAAATATCTGTCAAATTAGTGATTGTATTACATGTTGCAGAGACAAAGAGTTAATCCGTTGTAAAATTCGGTAATAACACGCGTGTGCGAGACTTCCCGTGAGGTAAGTCGATTCCAATACCTGTAATTCTAATTAAAACTGTACAGAAATGTCAACAAAACGTTTTTTATTGAATATTGATAAATTGTCATGGATATTAGTTGTAATATTATTAAATGACGATGCATCAGTAAAAACAATAACTTTACCATCGGAAAATTGTGCCCGTACAGGTAATACAGATTTTAGTGTTGCATCATTGGAGCGAGTTTACATGCGTGATGTTAACGATTTCGAGTAGTTGCTAATCTCTGTATGTCTCTAGATATCAATTAAAATCCAATAAAAACCTAACTGTGTATTATCTAGTACATGTGCAGTTTTGCCCCTCCCCCCAATTTTTTCCATATTGCTAAGAAACAGAAAGGGCTAATGGTGATCCTGAGAGCTTACGACAAGAAGAATCAAAAGAAACAAACCCTATAAAAATGAAATAAAAAAATCATAAACATAAACGCATCTTTTTGTTTTGTTTTGTTTTTGTTTAGTTTTGTTTTTGTTTGTTTGAAAATGATCCTTTTGAAAATTGTACAGGTATTACAGGTATGTAAACAATCGAGTATCCTTGGATATGGGTTTACCCATATCTTATCTTGTTTATTTGAACTTTGACCAATAAAAATATTTTGAAATCGCAATTTATTAAAAACAAATAAATAACAAAATTAAAACAAATTTTAGTTCTGCAGATGTCCATTTTTAAAGCAATTTTTGCGCATGTCCCAAGTTAGGAATATGTTGGTCATTGGCTTGTCCTAGTCTTCTTATACTTTTTGGGGCCATTTAGGGCTTGCTATATGGTGTGAGGTTCCTCACTGTGTTGAAGACCGTACGGTGACCCCTAGATGTTTTGTTGGGTCGTTTAAACCTGGAGATAGAATGTTGTCTCCTTGACATTTACCCCATTTCCCTTTTTTTCATATTTCATTGCATGTAAAAATCGAACATTAAGAAGACAAAAAGCAAAACTTATAAAACGATTCACAGAGAACAATTATAATAAAGTGCCTAGATGTAACACCAAAAGGTAACTATCAGTCTTTTTCAAAGAATATCCACGGGCAATCTAATATCAAAAATGCTGAAAAGCATAGTGTCGAGCACTACAAAATATGTTGATCCACAATTTTCAAGCATTGTGTGGCATACGACTTTGAATAATTATCTTCCTATTTTTTCGTTAAGAGAACCAAACCGCCAGTCTATAAAGGAATAATCCCAAAACAATGCCAACACCGGAAACGATACAACGGCAGTAAGTTTGTGTATTTATAAAAATGAAAAAGACAAAAAAAAAAATATATCACAGAGACGCCAATTCTTCATCTTAAGTTTTGTTCCTATAGTCAACACCAAACATATATAAGTATAGTTTCAATTGCAGGCTAGTTCGATAACTGTTCAAAATCTACTTCCTGCTTCATAACTACACAACAACGGTACTTAAATGTTTTAAGTCTTCACAGCAATGACTGAACAAATATTAAAGATAAAAATGGGAAACCCCTAATCTATTTCAAGTGCAAAGGTTTAAAGGCTTCAAGATTAAATATGTGTTCCGAAAAAGCTCTCAAGATGAGGGCAAAATTGTATAGCATTGTGTTCATATGAGCTTATAACAAGAGGCTCTCAAGAGCCTGTATCGCTCACCTGGACCATGGCCGACATAGATAAAAGGCATTTCCAATAGTAAAAAGAAAAACATAAAATTTAGCAGAATACTTTTTTTTCCTTAAATTACAGTATTCTTGTATTCTTGTTTTGTTTCCATGGCAACTGATGATCCACCATCCATTACAACCCATAACAGAACACCATTCAAAAAAATTTGGGCAGGGGTTCCCCTTATAATCAAGGTAATACATATTGCTGAAATTAAAACATTCAGACCACAATTCAAATAAAAATTCAAAAATTTGGGCAAAGGGTTCCCCTTAAAATCAATAAAGCCAATGTAAAACTATGTTCCAGATGGTGGCCATCTTGGATGAAGTACGGACCTGCTAGATATATTTTTTGGATGGGACCACCTAAGCACCATTGTGGGACCATTGTGGCTTAGTTTGTTTC
>MJUU01027581.1:45702-76343 GCA_002080025.1 Modiolus philippinarum
GAAAAGTGTGAATGTGAAATTACATTCAACTTAATTATGACTAGTTTGACAATATTGGGAATATATATTGTAAACACAGCAAACCTGACACATTTTGCCCCAAAAAGCACTTTTGACCGATACATCTTTAGGAGCATTCCTTTTTATTTTAATTTGTAACATTCATTCATCGTGTTCATAGACAAACATTGTTTGTGTTAACCTATGAAAAATTAAGGAGTTTAATTTCCCACTTTATTTTTAGTCACTTACACTCAAAAACAAAATCAGCAAATTAATTTTTTGTATAAATGAACTTATTTCAGTTTTCTAACAAAAAATAGCATTTATCTGAAATCATATTTTCAACTTGATCAGTGATCTGAATTTACTTACCAGGGATTACAGAATGTTGGAGATTTTCATGGGAATATTTATGGTTGTAATTTTGAAGGCAAAATTGTTCACATCTATTCTATTTGAGCCTTTCCAGTATTTTAATATGGTCAAAAGTCACTTGACGATAACTACAGTGTATACACACTGTGTAAGGATAAATTGGAACAACCTTTTTCATATGCATAGTATAAACATTTATAAGTCAAAATTTGTGTAAAGCATCATTGATCAACATTTCCTTCAAACTATACTTGAACTTATTTCATTATAATTTTATCCAGAAAAAAAGAAGTATAAAATTTCTCATAGTAATCCTAAGTAGGGTCCACAACAGATGACATATACAGAGAGAACATACAGTGAAGCCAGTCTAAACCAAACACAATGTGAAGATCCTATTCATCAATTTCTATTTATTTTAAACCTGCTTAAACTGAATAACTTTCTAAACCGAACAAAATCTTCAGTCCCAAAAGGGTTCAGTTTCGACAGGTTTAACTGTAATGATAAATCTATGTGTCTGGCCTCATTTTCATATCAAGTTTAAATCCCTTTCGAATATGAAGTTTTATCATTTTTTTTTATACAAACTTGAGAATCTGTTGAATTTTTTTTCAAGTTAACAGTATCTTTTCATTTTCATAAACTAATACTAAACAAAAACTGTCGCCGAATGGCAGCCAAATATACCCCCTGCTCATTGAACCCTGAATCGATATGGTAAGTGCAAATTTAAGTTCATGTGGACACAATACAGGTGTGGACACAGTACAAGTGTGGACACAATACAAGTATGGACACAATAGTATAATCTTTAAGAAAGAACTTTTCACAAGGGTTCCAATGAAAATACTCTGTCGAAATCAGACAAAAATAAATTCACTCTTTTTAGCCTATTTGACATTTTACACATAAGCATTAGAGAAATTTCATTACAACACTTTTCAAGAAGATAACAATGAAAAAGTGTGTCTCTCCAACAGTTTGATTTCACTATATCTATGCTTTAACTTATTTCTTTGAAAAAAAAATCATTGCAGAAGGAATCAACGAAAATCACAATCAAATTATTTCCCCTTCCTGATTTTGTACAATAATTACATTCCTTCATGCACATCTCCATATAGTGTCCTTCCTTTGTCAAAGTTTCATTAAAATCCTTCAAGTGGTTTAAGAGGAGTTGTGCTTACGAGGTAACCCATACATAGGGAATCAACGAAAAGTCAAAGTCGAATTATCTCCCCTTCCTGGTTTCTGACAATAAATATTTCTCTTCATGCACATCTCCATACAGTGTTATTCCATTGTGTAAAGTTTCATTAAAATCCTTCAATTGGTTTAAGAGAAGTTGCGCTTACCAGGTAACCCATACATAGGGAATCAACGAAAAGTCAAAGTCAAATTATCTCCCCTTCCTGGTTTCTGAGAATAATTATATTTCTTAATGCACATTTCCATATAGTGTCCTTCCCTTGTGTAAAGTTTCATAAAAATCCTTCAAGTGGTTTAAGAGGAGTTGCGCTTACAAGGTAACCTATACATAGGAAATCAACAAAAAGTCAAAGTTGAATTATCTCCCCTTCCTGGTTTCAGACATTGAGGCAGTTCGATCCACAACAATAGTGACTATTGTTCAACAATAGCAAGATCGAACTCACTATTGTACCGGAAGATTACGCAATGTTATGGTTAACTGCGCATGTCTTGTCAAACAAGAGTAATAGTCCACTCGACTTGTTGAACTATAGTTAAAGTGTGACTTATCTTTTGATGGATTTCATTGGTCACTCCTTATTCTGATCCGGATTTCCCTCGTATGGACCAAAACAATAGTTATTGATCGAACTACCTCAATAATTATATTCCTTCATGCACTTCTCCATATAGTGCCCTTCCTTTGTGTAAAGTTTCATAAAAATCCTTCCAGTGGTTTAAGAGGAGTTGCGCTTACGAGAAGTGTGGACAGACAGACAGATGGACGGACAGATGGAAGGACAGACAGACAGGGTGATTCCTATATACTTTGTTTGCGGGGGGTATAATTAAATAAGGAAAGCAAACAACATATCATATACAATTCTACATTGCTAACTTGATCATGAAAGACTGTTTTTGAGTACAACCTAGTGTCTTGGCACATCTTTTGGCAATCATATTAACCAGATACATCTACTGAACAGATTCTGATATCTTCTTTACTGCATCTTTGACCTTAACACTATGTTCCTCAGGTAACTGAAGAGTTGCCTCTACCTCAATATCATTGCTATGGTGATTAAAGTCATTTTCAACATGTTGTTGTGAAGTATTAGAGTCGGATGTTTTATTTGATTTTTCATTTGATATGTGTGGAGATTTTTTAGTGTCAGATCTTGTTGCTTGGATTTCTGTCTTTTTAGATGAATGAGTATTAGCACTATTAATATCATTTGATGAATGGTCATGTGACTGAGATTCATCATTTGGCTGTTTGTTTCTCCTTGACCTTCTTGATCTCTTCACTAAATTGGCAGAATTGTCTCCCTTTTCAGGTGAGTTTTGATTCTCAAAGTCTTTGACTGTTGAAGCTACAAAGTCTTTAGGTAATGAAAATGTGTCACTATCTAAACTTGATTTTTCACTAATATTATTGTCTTTTTCGTCTTCTGTGTTCTCTCCATTCTGTGAATTTTGAACTACTTGTACCTTTTCTGTACTTTGAACAACTTTTTCTGAACACTGTCCTACTTTCTCTGAACTTTTTAATTTCTCAATTCCTTTTATTTCATCATTTTGATCATTAGCCTTTTTATTCTTAACTTCTTTTGATGATGAATTTTTACAACTTTTATTAGTAGTTTGATTAGAAGTGTGTAAGGGATCTAATAAATCTTTTGAACCTTGTTCTCCTGCTGTCAAAACCTGTTTCTCATTTAAAGCATCACAAACATCAGATTTAAGTTCACTAGCTTCTTCGCCCTTTTCTTTTTGTTGACCACATATCGTCTGCTTATCTGCACTATTTACTTTTACGTCACTTTCGAGAGAACACTTTTGTCCCTCTGAATTTACATTTGATACTTTCTCATTATCATTTTTTTCTTCACCCTCTTTATCAGCATTGCCTTTTTGAACATTTATACCCTCTTTATCATCAATTACGACAAGGTCCTTGATTTCTCTTGAATTCCTTTTTGTTGAATCTTTTCTCCCGACTTCCTTCCTAGCTGACGGTGCCTTCAGCATCCCCTTGGTCTTAATAAGTTCTTCATCTAAAGGATTTGGTCTGTTTGCTGTTAAAGTCTCCCTCTCTTCCTGGGCAGTTCTTATTGCATCAACCCTGAAAAAATATACAAAATTACATGACAAAGTATATAATAAAAAGAAAATAATTCAAACTCATTGCCGTTGGATGATGGTGCTCGGATATATGAATACACAATGTAAAATTATTAAATTCCTCTGATTGTTCCTTATTCTGATAATTTCATTTGTAAAAGGACATTTATGACTAATAATGCATAATTACATGTAAAAGTGGTAGATTGCTAGAAAAATTTTGAGGAATGAAATATTCACACTTTGTAGTGTATACTTGGTGCATGATTGTCAAAAACTGAAAGACACCACAACTCTATTCAGGTTACAGTAGTTGTAATTTTTTAAATAGGGAAAGTCGGTAGTTCCATGGTCTAGGGAAACAAAAAAATTGAAAAAATCCTATATTGCTATAGTTCTGCTGCTAGCAAGATCATATCTCAAATGTTTGTGTTTGTTGTTTTTCTAAAAGCTTTAAAATATAGTGTGCTTGGATTGCTCTTTTCTCTTTTTTTCTCTTGAACTTAAATTTCTATATTACAGTTGAAATTTCATTCAATTGGTGTTTTATTTGACTTTTAACGTGTTTAATAATAAATCACAAATTATACCTCCCATGAAAATATCAGATTCCTATAATGCATAAAGTGGTATTTTGGAAAAGCAAAAGCGGCAAACATTTAAGTCAAAAAAATATTTCTGAAGTAATTAATTTTGTAAAAGTAATGTGAATTTCTTTGTATCCGTCCTAACATGTCTAGAATGTGAGTTATTGTATCTCTCTGTGTAAACCTACCTATGCTGTGAATCAGGAGTCATCGTATTTATCTGTTCAAACAGCTGGTTAATTTTTGTAGCATTGTCACTATCCTTTGATGTCTTGGTAAGTCTGAAAACAAAAACATCTTCAAAAGTGTAAATAAGCTAGCTTCTCTGTAACCTTATGTAAGGGATAGATATGAAAAAGAAAGGAAATGGGGTAAATGTCAAGGAGACAACATCCCATATCCAAGTTAAAACGACCCAAAAACAAAGCATCTAGGGGTCACCGTACGGTCTTCAACACAGTGAGGAACCTCAGAATACATTCTTAAATAGCAAATAGAAGTCACTTGAACTTAAAGGTCACTGTACTAAAGCATAACTTTGTTCTTAGATGGTTTTTGGTTCAGCAATTGGTTCTTTCTTTTAATATCTATAATATATTATACAATTATAGTCTGCGTAAGAGGTCAATACAACATCTTATCGACCTCATTCACAGACTACCATTGTTATATTATTAATTTACAGAAACACTGAAAAGGTCATTTTTATCCATGTCTATATAATTAAATGCAAGATACAATTGAAATATTTCAAAAATTAGTATTCAGAATTTAAAACATTACAATATGATTTTAGTGTGTGTAATATATACATGAAATTGATTCTTTAAAAATATATCAAAATGAATTAAGCAACATTCATAGAAATTTGTAATGTGCATTACTATTTTTAGTAACATGCAATATAATTTTTTGATATACTGTTTTCTAGTCAATCTCTAAAAATACAGTGGGTCATGTGATCAGTTCTCCACTAATCAAATTTCTCAAACGATATCAAATTAATGATATTATATCATACTGATGCTTCATTTATGGTATATTTAAGAAATGAAACATGGCAATCCTGCCTTATTGTCTCTTTAGTATGGGCTTTACATGTTTGTGCAAATATTTTATCCCAAGCATTAGCAAGAGAAAAAATATGCAAACACAATGAATGCCCATACCTAAATGATAATACGGAGTAGCAGACATGGTTTATTTCAATTATAATATGGAAATTTGACTGATTGTTCGATCAAAGCAGACTTCTTCTGACCCAATGTTCTGGCAACATTGACTATGAATAGGACAGAAATATAGCATCAATTGGTTGGGAATTAATCAAAAAAAGAACACGTTTTTTTTGCTGTTTATTTATGATCACTGTTCCTGTAGAGATGTCTTTATACTTCCCTAATCTCACTTTTTTATCTATGCTGTTTGCAAACCAGATGTGACTTACTTGGGATCTATCCTCTCTGTGACTAATTTGACTGACTTGGGAGCTATCTTTTCGGTAACTGATGTGATTTACTAAAGAGCTATCTTCTCTGTAACTGATGTGACTTACTTGGGAGCTATCCTCTCTGTAAATGATGGAATTTACTTGGGAGCTATCCTCTCTGTAAATGATGTGACTGACTTGGGAGCTATCCTCTCTGTAAATGATATGACTGACTTGGGAGCTAACATCTCTTTAAATGATGTGACTGACTTGGAAGCTATCCTATCTGTAACTGATATGACTTACTTGGAAGCTATCCTCTCTATAACTGGTGTGATTCACTTGTGAGCTATCCTCTCAGTAAATGATGTGACTGACTTGGGAGCTATCCTATCTTTAACTGATGTGACTTACTTTGAAGCTGTTCTCTCTATTACTGATGTGACTGACAGTGGAGCTATCCTCTCTGTAACTGATGTGACTTACTTGGAAATATCCTCTATGTAACTGATGTGACTGACTTAAGATCTATCCTCTATGTAACTGATGTGACTTACAATGAGCTATCCTCTATGTGACTGATGTGACTTACTTGACAGCTATCCTCTCTGTAACTGATGTAATTTATGTGGTAGCTATCCTCTCTGTAACTGATGTGACTGACTTGGGAAGTATCCTCTATTTAACTGATGTGACTTACAATGAGCTATCCTCTATGTAACTGATGTGACTTACCAGGAGCTATCCTCTCTATAACTGATTTAACTTACTTGGCAGCTATCCTTTTTATAACTAATGTGACTTACTTGGGAGCTATTGTCTTTGTAACTGATATGACTTACTTTGGAGCTATCCTCTCTACAACTGATAAGACTTGCTTGGGAGCTATCCTCTCTTCAACTGATATGACCTACTTGAGAGCTATCCTCTATGTAACCAATGTGACTGACTTGGGAGCTATCCTCTCTGTAACTTATGTGACTTACTTCAGAGCTATCTTTTCTGTAACTGATGTGACATATTTTGGAGCTATCCTCTATGTAACTAAGGTGACTTACTTGGGAGCTATCCTCTCTGTAACTGAGGTGACTTACTTGGGAGCTATCCTCTTTGTAACTGAGGTGACTTACTTGGGAGCTATCCTATCTGTAACTCAAGTGACTTACTTGGGAGCCATCCTCTATGTAACTGATGTGAGTTACTTGGTATCTATTCACTCTCTAACTGATGTGACTGACGTGGGAACTATCCTCTCTGTAACTGATGTGACTAACTTGACAGCTATCTTCTCTGTAAATGATGTGACTTACTTGAGATCTATCCTCTATGTAACTGATGTGACCTACTTGGAAGCTATCTTCTCTGTAACTGATGTGACTGACACTGGAGCTATCCTCTCTGTTACTGATGTGACTTACCTGTCAGCTATCTTCTCTGTAACTGATGTGACTTAAATGAGATCTATCCTCTCTGTAACTGATGTGACTTACTTAGGAGCTATCCTCTCTGTAACTAATGTGACTTACTTGGGAACTATCCTCTCTGTAACTGATGTAACTTACTTAGGAGCTATCCTCCCTGTAACTAATGTGACTTACTTGAAAGCTATCTTTTCTTTAAATCATGTCACTTACTTGGGAGCTATCCTCTCTGTAACAGATGTGACTTACTTGGGAGCTATCCTCTCTATAACTGATGTGACTAACTTTGGAGCTATCCTCTCTGTAACTGATGTGATTTACTTTGGAGCTTTCCTCTCTATAACTGATGTGACTTATTTGCGAGCCATACTCTCTATAACTGTTGTGACTTACTTGTAGAGCTATCTTCTATGTAACTGATTTGACTTACTTCGAAGCTATTCTCACTAATGTGACTTATCTGGTAGATATCCTTCTATAACTGATGTGACTTACTTTGGAGCTACCCTCTCTGTAACTGATGTGACTTACTTTAGAGCTATCCTCTCTGTAATTGATGTGACTTACTTGGGAGCTATTCTCTCTGTAACTGATGCTATTGATGATACAAAAGAGCTCATTCTAGTAAGAATAGTACTTAGTTGTTCACTTTCCTGTTTTAACCTGATGATATCATGGAGCTGAGCTGAAATGGATCCAAACATTAAATTAGCATTCCTTGAGGTGAGTTACCTTGTATATGTACATGTATTTGTCAATTTTATCTGAGTCATGACCCTTATACATGTACTTGCTTACACCTCAACTACCACGAAAATAAAACATAAAATTAAAAGTCAAGGTCATTAGCAATATGGCAGACAATAACGTTATTGTCCTGCACTAACCTAATACAACTTTTATAAACTAAATAGCATCACCTTATTTTACATTAATTAAGAACCTGGTATAACAAAAGTAGACTGTGAGATTGAAATCCGAGGGCCTAAAGCTGTCTCACATACTATCATGTAGTACTTATAAGCATCCATACAAAATATCACTAACCTTCTACTTATAGTTAATGAAACTGACTTAGCATCGTCCCTGGATGATACATTAAATGTCACTACAAATACATGTATCATTTACTTTTCATTATACTGTGGGAGTACTTTTATTCGTGGACATCAATGTTCATGTTTCCATAAATATCACTATTTCTTTGGTTCTTACATTTGTTGATTTGAATTCTATGCATTAAAACTCTACAGAATAAGAGTTGTCAAAAGACAACATAGCTCGCCGGGGATAAGAGTAACCGCAATGCACAATAATTTGAAAGTTATACATTTTCGTAATTGTAATGTGTTAAATACTTTAAATGCTATATAAGAAAGCTACATGTCAAACAGGAACTCCCTATCACTAAAAGAATAACTTCTACAGACAGGGTACAAGTTTTTTTAAAAATTGCCCCCAGGGAAATGTCAAGGTCAAAATGTCTACAACTATGCTACTTCCAGAAAGCTTTCACCATAGGGAAGTCACAAACAAAATATTAACACACTAACTTCTAGAAGCAAGGTTAAAGTTTTTTTTTTAAAAAATTGCCCTCAGGGCAAGGTCAAGGTCAAAATGTCTAAAAAATATGGTGCCATCAGAAAGCTATCATCATCAGGAAGTCATATACCGAAATTGAACACCTTACCACTAAATGTCAACATTCTAGAAACACTGATTAAGTTTTATAAATAAACAGCTGCACCAAGTCACATGATACGCCCGTCGTCACCCCTTCAAAACTTTAAATTATTTAGGTAAGGGGTTCTCAATTTAGAAGCACCTATAACTGCCTAACTGAGCTTGACATCTCTTTAACAAATCAATCTGCAGAGTTTGAAGTGAGGTGATCAAGGTACTTATACATAAGAGTGCGACATGTAAAAAATTGCCTTAAATTTGACAAATAAAGTCCTAGAACTCTTTCAAGAAAAATCAAAATTTCGCAAAAAAGTACATAGATCATGAGGCCATCATACCTAATATCTCTACAAAGTTTGAAGTGAATTGGCCATATGGTTGTCAAGTTAGAGGGTGACATGTAAAAAATTGCCTTAAAATTGACGAATAAAGTCCCATAACTCTTGCAAAAAAAATCCAAATTTCACGAAAAAGTATACAGATTGTGAGGCCATCATATCCAATACCTCTATAAAGTTTGAAGTGCACCAAAAGGGTTGTTGAGTTAGAGCGTGACATGTAAAAAATTGCCTTAAATTTATGAATAAAGGTCATAACTCTTGTAAGAAAAATCAAAATTTCACGAAAAAGAATACAGATAGTGAGGCAATCATATCCAATACCCCTACAAAGTTTAAAGTGAAATGGCAAAAGGGTTGTTGAGTTAGAGTGTGGCATGAAACAAAATTGCCTTAAAATTGACAAATAAAGTCCCATAACTCTTGTAAGAAAAATCGAAATTTCACGAAAAAGTATACAGATCGTGAGGCCATCATATCAATTACCTCTACAAAGTTTGAAGTGAATTGGCCATAGGGTTGTCAAAATAGAGCGCAACATGTAAAAAAATGCCTTCAAATTGACGAATAAAGTCCCATAACTCTTGCAAGAAAAATCCAAATTTCACGAAAAAGTATACAGATCGTAAGGCCATCATATCAAGTACCTCTACAAAGTTTGAAGTGAATCGGCCAAACGGTTGTCAAGTTAGAGCGCGACATATGAAACGGACAGACAGACAGACAGACAGACGGACAATCGGACATCGGTATACCATAAAAAATGCCCTCAGGGCAAGGTCAAGGTCAAATTGTCTACAAATATGGTACCAATAGAAAGCTCTATTTATAAGGAAGTCACATACCAAATACGAACACTCTACCACTAAAAGCCTATCTTCAAGAGGCAAGGTTAAAGTTTTTCAAAAATTGCTCTCAGGGAAAGGTCAAGGTCAAAATGTCTACAAATATGGTACCGTTAGAAAGCTCTCATCATAAGGAACATACCAAATATGAACACCCTACCACTAAAACCCTACCTTCTAGAGGCAAGGTTAAAGTTTTTCAAAAATTGCCCTCAGGGAAAGGTCAAGGTCAAAATGTCTACAAACATGGTACCGTTAGAAAGGTCTCATCATAAGGAAGTCACATACCAAATATGAACACCCTACCACTGAAACCTACCTTCTAGAGGCAAGGTTAAAGTTTTTCAAAAATTGCCCTCGTGGAAAGGTCAAGGTCAAAATGTCTACAAATATGGTACCACAAGAAAGCTCTCATTACAAGGAAGCCATATACAAAATATCAACATCCCATCTCTTCAGGCCTCCGTTCCACAAGAAGGTTAAAGTTTTTGCTGACAACGCCAACAACACTGACGACGCCGACGCCGGGGGTATGACAATAGCTCTCCGGACATTCGTCCCGGCGAGCTAAAAAATGCATTTAGTTGAGATCCTAATTTCGTGGTTTAAGCAAACCACGAAATCAACGAAAATTGGAACCCAAAGAACAATACTACTTTCACAGTACTTTACAGTAAATCAGAAAATTATGTTTTCACAAAAAAAACAACAAATAAACTACTGGACCTTAAAAACATGAATTAGTTCCTCTTTAAATTTAAATTATTGATATTCATAAGTAAATACCTTGATATAACTCTTGTTCTGTTGCTATTCTTTGTACAGATTCTTCCCAGTGCTTAAAATAATACAAAAACATTGGAAGTTCTTGAACATTTAAATTGTTATTTTTCAGCATTAACTTCACTTTAAGTAACACAAGTTCTTCATACACAACACAACAATCTTGCTATTCATATTCTCATATGCAGAAAGTAAATTTACAGTAACTTCAGGATTTTTTTATTTATTATCACTGAGTGGATGACACTGGGTGGATAAGCGTATTCACAAATCCAGTTGTCAAGTACTTGGGTACTGGACAAAAACCAGTTTTATTTGGAAACTAACAATATCTAAATAAGAAATTTTTTTTAAAACGCAGGAATATCTCCCTCATGCAAAGCTATATCCCTAACTAATTTTGGCTTTCAATTCAGACTCTTTTGATTATTTTTTTCTCTATCAGAATTTAAACATCTTTCGATTTCTAAATTTTTATCATTCTTATAAACTAAAGGATACCCTTAATATCGTGGTAAAACTGTAGTTGAGTTCTATGGTTCCGAACAAAGAGCTGCCGAGAGCAGAGGTCAAAACCTGGGTACCCCATGAAAAAAACAAATTTTGGTCATTTTTCGTACTATTTATTGACCTGGAGGACTGCATGACACCCAGAGGCCTAGTTTGTTGTGGTCTTTGTAAAGAGTTACTATATTTCTGCACACTGGCCTCCTTGGTTTATTCTTGGGTAATGTAGGGTCTGGCATGGGATAAGTATGGAATATGACCCCACCGAAAATCTGCAAAATTGAGGATTTTCGGCTTTGAGCGGCCACAGTTCCCGAAGTAGAAATCAGAAAGCTGTCACACTGTCAAAATTGAGAGATGACACTTTATTTAAGATGTGTACATCAATATTGCCTCAATGGGGTTGTAGATTTTGGCTTACAGGTGACAATAGGTAGCCTACCCCACCAAAATATGACATTTTTGAAATCTTCTTCCTTCAAGTGTCGATTTTTCAATCAAAAAGGGAACAAAATCCTTCAAAGAAGCTATTAGCTGGTCTGAAATTGTAGCCAGTGTTCTAATGTTTAAAATGAACACCAACACGATGACATTTGCAGGTATGGAGCTATTAGCTAGTCTGAAATTGTGGGCAGTGTTTTAATGTTTAAAATAAACACCAACACAATGATATTTGCATGTATGGAGCGTCGTCAGAGACAACAATGCACAGGGAGTCTCAAAAAACGACAGTAGTCGTGTGTGGCAGTCTAAGAATTAAAACCCAAGAATTTAAAGAGACAATAACTCCAAATTCAAAACATAATATAAAACCGACATCGGATTAAAAATCTGTACTACATGTATTTTGTAATTATTTTGTTCATTATTAATTAAGAAATCAATAATGTTTAGATTGATGAAATTTTCAATCTACACTATTGTATCAAACTTATCATACATGAAGTTTAATTAATTGATTTGTTGTTGAAAGGCCATGCCGCCTAGAAAATCAGACTACATTTTTTTTAGTAGTATAGATGCAACATGCATGTTGATGAAGAAGGGATTGGCAAAACATATTGTTTTATCCCTTCTTCATCAACATGTATGTTGCATTATTAAGTATTATAAAAGTTCTACTTCTGTCTAAGATCTGTACTTTTTAAAATGCATTTAATTTCAACCTCGTAAACATGAACGATTATGCAAAACGAATTTTTTACATGGATTGACAAGGTTAACAATAATCTTAAAGCTCAGACAAGAAAATAAGCCGATCAGAGAAATTGAAACAACCTGCATGCATCATGTTTATTTATATCCACATGCAAATTAATGTACATGTGCATCCAGGGCAAATTTGGCATTTCTACAGAAGCAGTTCTATACACAGTCCAAGACCTCCCATTTCTGATTACGGCAGAGTCACAGCAGAGACATTTAGTTACATCTAGATACTAATATATGTGCCGTTTGTCTCTCATCAAAAACATATCGAAAATGTAAACCAATGAACATTCTGCGCCCTCTAGCCGCTGATCTAAATTGACTGAACATTACACATGGATATTACATGTGAAATATTATATTCGGGTTCGTACATTAATGGCTGTGTGGGGATCAGGTAGTTAACGTATCAAAACATGAAAATTTCAAAAATGTGCTACAACTTTCATATCGAAACCATTTTGACATCTTAAAATTTTATCATTTTTTATATTCCTACGCATGAAACAAATATTTTCGTTTTTATTCTAAAATTGTAGAAATGTACTCGATAATCGTTAAATCATGTAATTTCTGAATACAGGAAATTTAATAAGTTTAATAATAGCAAAGTAGTAATTTGATGTATGGATGGTTTGGATGTATTATACACATCGAACTACATGTATATTCATTCAAGCCTATTCGACACTCACTTTTTAGTTCCAATCCGCCATCCCTTAAAAGCCTTTTAATACCCAAATTCCCTCTTTAAACTATGTTTATGGGAGAGGGCTTGTATAGGCCTTGCCTGTTGCCCAATCCTTTTCTTTAATGAATAAAATAAGTTTAAAATCAAATCAAATCAAACTATGTTCAAACATTTTTACCATTTCAGGACAATAGTATGTAACTTTCCACCATATTATTCAGTAATTTATTGTATAATTTATAAGCAGACTTTTTAACCTGTTTAAAGTTTCCCGCCATGAATGTAATCTACTTTTATCCAATTCAAGCTTAACTGATAGCTAGGGTGTTCAATACGAACACAAAAAATATAAGGTCAGTCAGTCAGCAAACTATTTAATGTTCTAAATTATGTAATCTGTAAGATGGAGAAAAAATGCTTCTTTTCTATTGAACCAGTTTTGTATTACCAATACTTGAAGTGCAGCCATATTTACATTTTTGTTGTAGAAAACAGCTCAAGTCCATTTCAATGGGACTTTTATATATTTCATTTAAAGAAAGCAAAGAAAAATGGGATTTATGATGTGTCCTGATACATTTTAAATCTATATGACATTAAAAATGTATCCTTTTCTAATTTTGAAATAGAAAAAGTAGAACTGCTAGTTTTAACAGAATGCCATAAAATGTTTACAGTTGGGATAAAAAGTATAGATTTGGTCTGGTAGCTGTAAACAAAACTTGTATTTATTTATTCATTTTTTTTTCTCACTTTTGAGACAGAACAGTTCCTATTTTTAGCGGTGTGAGATTTCCTTGTCTTGTACCCCCCGGTACAAGACAGAAATTACCAAGCAACGTATTCTGACGTCACTGACGTCGCTTAGGTGTCAAGTACGGAATGGCGGTGAATAGATCGTAGTTTGTGATTACAAAAGTGAGAAAATGAATCAAACACCGTTGAAAATGCAAGATTAAGAAATCTCAGACACCCTCGGGTAAGATTTCAATGGTTCTCTGACTCGGCAAGCCTCGTCAGAGAAATATTGAAATCTTACCCTTGGGTTTCTGAGATTTCTTGATCTTGCCTTTTCACCGGTGTTAGATTCATATAGTCTTCATTTCCCCAGTAACAATGCAGCATTTACTCAGTAAAATTATCTCTATGTACTTGTATATAATAAATCTATATCAGCTTACTTTTTCCAGAAATTGTTGTTTTTGTTCATTTTTACAGAAATGTTCTTCCAATGCTTGCTGTAATGTCTTTATCTGTATTTCTAATTCAGCAACAATGGTCATTTTAGCCAAACATCTCCTGACAGTCAGATCACGCTGTAACTCTTGTATCTGTGTCTTCAACTTTTCTGTAGCTGAATTCAGTTCCTGAAAATTTTACACAAAAAATATAACAATATTTTTTTTATTTTGACATTGCTCAGTTGATGGTATAACTCTTGCATATTCTTGGCGAGTTGAAGAGGTAGTTTGATCCACTACAATAATAACTACTGTTCAACAACAGCAAGATCAAACTCAATATTGTAACAAAGGTTATACAAGGTTATGGTAAACTGTGCATGTCTTGTCAAACAGAGGAATAGACAACCTGAGTCTTGTGGAACTTGTTTTACATTACAGACTGATCTTTCTATAGATTTCATTGATCACACCTTGTTCTGATCTGGATTTCCCTTCTTGAGACCAAAATTGAGACCAAACTATAGTTTGTGGATTGAACTGCCTTTTTATGAATAGTACCTGTTTCTTGATATATTTAGGATAATATGTTTTTGATAGACATGCATGCATGTGAAAATACTTATTGCTTAACATTTAAAACTTCCAAACCTTGACATCAATTCACTGTGGGCAATAGAATTTGTCTAAAATTTTAAGAAAAAAATTTCTTAATTTTTGATTTAAGAATATGATTTCTGGATTTATTATCATATTTGAAAAATTTTGAACAATAACTTGCAAACATGAGATATCTATTACATTACCCTGTGTGAAGAATTAAACTCTGTACAATGTTCAGCAAACACTCCTTTACTTTCTATCAGTTTATACTTGATAGAGTTGTAACCTGTCTGACGTCTTTGTGGATACTGTATTGTATGGGACGGGGAGGTGTTAGATACTGTTGTTGATGGATCAAATCTATAAATAAGAAAGTAACAAGGAAATGACTTCAATGTTTACTTCATAAATACAATGTATAAATATACACTGCGTTGTTCATAATCTGAATCAGAATGTATTAAGTCACTTACGATTCATAAATTTTATTGGTAAATATTGGTTAATCATTTCTGCTTTCATGCTGTTAGCCAGACTATGAAATTAAGCAACTACAGTCGAACTTAGATCACTTAAACACCCAAGGGAACGATGAAAAAAGTTCTAGCTACAGAAGTGTATTCAAGTTATTTCAAGTTATCGAGGTCGAACTATGTTCAAACTTGAACACAGGAACCAGGAAATGGGTTGGAGACATCCATGGTGTTCAAACTTTAGAAGTTCAAGCTATAAAAGTTCTACTGTATATAATAAGTTGTTCAGCCTTGATCTTTATATTTACTGCTTATTTACTGTGATCTTCAAAACTAGAAAAAGGGTCTGTGAGACAGAGATGCTCTGGAAACAAACATTACGCAAAATTTAACTAAAGTATATCAGCCATAATATAAAGTTTCATGTGTTTGAACTGTCCTTGAATGAGGTAAATATTCGAGTTTTATAATTCTGAATAACAGTATATCATTGGCCACTTCAACCCACTCTTTTTTGAACTAAAAAAGTACTGATACAACTAGAGCCAGTTATTTCCCCCTTAATTGTACCCTGAATCAATATGGCAAGTGTAAATTTAAGTGTGTATGGACACAATACAGTCATTGACACAGAACAAATGTGGACAAAATGACATACCTCCCCCTTTCTCCAGAAAATATTCAAAGATGAAATATTTCCCCTTCAAAATTTCGGACAGCAACCATATACCTTCATGCACATCTTCATGTTGTGTACTGCAAAAGTGTAACATTCTTCAAAATCCAAGCAGCCGTTTAGGAGAACATGCCCTGACAAGGTTCATCCCCCCATTGCCAAATAGTATTCAAAGACAAATTATCTCCCCTTCAAATTTTCAGGCAGCAACCATAATACTTCTTGCACAACTTAAGATAGTGTACTACAACTGTGCAACATTTCTTCAGATAGTGTACTACAACTGTGCAACATTTCATCAAACTCCAAGCAGCTGTTTAGGAGAACATGCGCTGACAAGGTTCGCCTCCCAACCCCCTTTTTTCCAGAAAATATTCAAAGTCAAATTATCTCACCTTTAAAATTCAAAGCAGGAACCATATAACTTGATGCACATCTTCAGGTGACGTACTATGACTGTGTAACATTTCATCAAAATCCAAGCAGCTGTTTAGGAGTACATGCGCTGACAAGGTTCATCCCACCCTTTTTGCCAGATAATATTCAAAGACGAATTATCTCCCCCGTTTTGCCAGATAATATTCAAAGACAAATTATCTCCCCTTAAAAATATTGGACAGCAACCATATCACTGCATGCACATCTTCAGATGGTGTACTACAATTGTGTAACATTTCATCAAAATCAGAGCAGCCTTTTAGGAGAACATGCACTGACAAGGTACATGGACGGACGGACAGGGTGATTCCTATATACCCCCAAACATTGTTTGCAGGGGGTATAAATATTAGGATATTTGTAATTTAAAATAAAGATGACTGTTGCAAAGCCGCAAAGGAATACCCCGGCATCCTGATTTCTTAAGATACATGAAGTCAAATTATCTCTCATTCTTGGAGTCAGATAATATTTTTTTTCCTTTATGAAAATCTGCATACAGTGTCTATCTTTTATGTAAAGTTAAATCAAAATCCTTCGCATGGTAAGAGGAGTTGCGCTTCAAATGTAATCTTTGCTGAAGTAAACAATGAAAAGTCAGTCTAATTATCTCCCCTTATTGGTGTTAGACAATAATTATTTTTCTTCAATCATATCTGCATCCATCCATAAATGAGAAATATGGAAGATAAATTTGAATTTTGAGAAGAAATAAATATTTAAGTCAAAGTTAATCATGTACATTACCTGGCAGTAGAATAAGAAGGTGTGGTTAAACTCAATGATGATCCTACTAGACTAATGGACGATGAACTTGTGATTACACTGGCCATCTTCGGTGGAAATAATAATGGTTCTAAACATCTGAAAAAAATATATATAACTGATATTTGTCAGAAATAAAAACAATGAAATTATCCCCCCTCAAAAGTTTGACGTAAATGTTTTTAAAATACAGGCATTATTTTATTATAACATGGATTGATATGTGCCAAACATGACACTGCTTAAAATATAACACCTGAAAAAACTTAATACTGTGTACATAGAGCAGCAATATTTTTCATGCAGCAAAATCTACAATTACTTTTATACCGACAGTTTGTTTTTTATCAAAATTAAAGCTGACATGGATTTGTTGTTAGTGATAATTTGGTCAACTCGATAGGCAATAGCTTATATAGTAAACCTGGATGGGCAATAGTTTTGCTGCCCTAACAATCTATGAGAGAATATTATTTTTTTATTGATGGGAAAACCATGTCATTTGAACTTAGCAAACATATTTTAAATGTGTTTGTACTGCTTTAGGAAATATTTTTCTGGAAAATATGAATTTCAATGTCTTGGTGTGGGAAAATAGTTTTCTGGCAAATGTCTTGGTGTGGGAAAATAAGTTTTCTGGCAAATATGAATTTCAATGTCTTGATGTAAGAAAATAGTTTTCTGGCAAATATGAACTTCATTGTCTTGGTGTGAGAAAATAGCTTCCTGGCAAATGTCTTGGTGTGGGAAAATAAGTTTTCTGGCAAATATGAATTTCATTGTCTTGGTGTGGGGAAATAGTTTTCTGGTATACATGAATTTCATTGACTTGGTCTTGGAAAATAGTTTTCTCATAAACATAAATTTCATTGTCTTGGTGTGGAAAAATAGTTTTCTAGCAAACATGAATTTAATTGTCTTGGTGTGGGAAAATAGTTTTCTGACAAACATGAATTTAATTGTCTTGGTGTGGGAAAATAAATTTCTGTCAAACATGAATTTTATTGTCTTAGTGTAGGAAAATAGTTTTCTGGCAAATATGAATTTCAATGTCTTGGTGTGGGAAAATAGTTTTCTGTCAAATATGAATTTCATTGTCTTGGTGAGGGAAAATAGTTTTCTGGTAACCACATATTTCATTGTCTTGGTGAGAGAAAATAATTTTCTGGCAAACATGAATTGCATTGTCTTGGTGTGGGAAAATAGTTTTCTGGCAATTATGAATTTCATTGTCATGGTGCGGGAAAATAGTGTTCTTGCAAAAACGAATTTCATGGTCTTGGTGTGGGAAAATAATTTCTGGCAAACACGAAATTGCATTGTCTTGTTGTGGGAAAACAATTTTCTTGCAAACAGGAATTTCATTGTCTTGGTGTAGGAAAATAGTTTTCTGGCAAACAAGAATTTCGTTGTCTTGGTATGGGAAAATAGTTTTTCTGGCAAACATAAATTTAAGTGTCTTGGTGTAGCTGAAACACACTTGACAAACATGGATTTAAAATCAGTGATTTGGGGCTGTCTAGGGATGGATGGACACTTACTTGGCAAACATGGCTTAAAAATCAGTGATTTAGCACTGTCTAGGGATGGACTGACACTTACTTGGCAAACATGGCTTTAAAATCAGTGATTTAGCACTGTCTAGAGATGGATGGACACTTACTTGGCAAACATGGATTTAAAATCAGTGATTTAGCACTGTCTAGGGATGGATGGACACTTACTTGGCAAAAATGGATTTAAAATCAGTGACTTGACACTGTCTAGGGATAGATTGACACTAAAAACATGTCTTTAAAATCAGTGATTTAGCACCGTCTAGGGATGGATGGACACTTACTTGGCAAACATGGATTTAAAATCAGTGACTTGATACTGTCTAGGGATAGACTGACACTTACTTGGCAAACATGGATTTCAAATCATGATTTCACTGTCTAGGGATAGATTGACACTTACTTGGCAAACATGGATTTAAAATCAGTGATAAGCCACTGTCTAGGGATGGATTGACCCTTACTTGGCAAACATGGATTTAAAATCAATGATTTAGCACTTGAGATAGATTGACACTTACTTGGCAAACATGGATTTGAAATCGGTGATAATTTGGCTGCCTTGGGAAGGATGAAGAGGATGTTGTAACTGTATAATCGACTTTAATCTCTCCATCAAAACCTGAGAAAAAAATATAAATTACACATAAAATTCTTATATATTTTCAATGACAACATTGGATATTAATGTTTACATGCATTAACATATGAAACCTAGCAACAGACTATGACTTAAGTTAAATTGATCTTTATATGAAGAACACCAACAAAATAAATGTTTCTTTGTTTTAATTATAATATTAAGAGTCTTTTTGGGGCCATTTACGGCTTGCTATATGGTGTGAGGTTCCTTACTGTGTTGAACACTATACGGTGACCCCTAGATGCTTTGTTTTAGGTCGTTTAACCCTGGAGATGGGATGTTGTCTCCTTGACATTTACCCCATTTCCTTTCTTTTTCATATTTAAATGAAAACTTTGGGATAGACAAACAATGACTAATAACAGACAAAAGAAGAAATTATAGGTCTTCTGAACATTGAACAGATGGTGTACATCGGCATTATTCATTAAGGATGGTCACTCCAAGGTTTTTGAAACTGTCTCTGACTTTCGGTATTCTCTTATTTTATCCATCATGATGCATTATAAAATTTTGCACACTGACCCTCAATTTTCTTTTCAAAATATGATAGTATACACCTTCAATAGACTTCTGACAAAATTTGATGAAATTTTTGATATTCCTACATTGCATTTCAAAGGTTGATTGCCTTAATGCAAAATGAATGAAAGTTCTAGAGAAGTTTGGTTTCCCACCAAAATTTCAGGCGTTTGAATCTCAAAAACGGCCACTGTGACCTATTAATATTTTTTGCTTAAAATAATGTATGACCCATATTCTAACAAATACAAATATTAATTTTGAATCCTTGATATACATGTAATAAACTTAAGGAGTGACCATCCTTAAGGAAGAATTCCTGCAAATTTGATGGAAAAGTACAAAATTTTCAAGAAAAGTAAAGAGTATGGATTTACCAAGTATTGTGTAAGACTTTACAATAACCAATATGAATGAACTTGTAGGAAGACATAGGTATTATGACAGATAAAAATTATTTTCTTGTTCTTTTTACACAACAAAGCATACAAGTGACTCACATAAGCTAAATCTAAAAACTCAAATCTATTGGCTGATGAGCAAAATGCTGCACTGGTAACTAGGTGGGTGTGTAAGGTGGGTAACAGTGTACTCAGGGACACTAACTCTGCCTTGAATGCCTTCTCTTTACTCTCATATTGTCTGAAAAAAAAAAAAAACAACATAACTTTGGTTTTATGTTTGAAGGTTTCATTTTATGATATACTGAATTAGAAAATACAGTATAAACAAATGATATCCCAGTCCCAGTTTGTCTGCGTCAAATCGCACAATCGAGTCTGCCCCTTGTGAACCAGAGCATAAATCAATAAAGGGCTACGCCGAGCGCAGCATGATACGACCGCAGCATGTTGACCACTGAAATTTCAACAAAAGTAGTTTAAAATGAATGGACACAAAAAGAAGCTTGACACAATTATTAGCTAGGAACAAAATAGGGAAAAAAATCAACCCTTTTGATCACTTACTGATAAAAAAAACGTAAGAGCTATGCAAACTAGAGCTGTCACCAAGTGGCAGCCAGGTATACCCCCCCCCCCCCCCCACTAATTGAACCCTGAATCAATACGGCAAGTGTAAATTAAAGTGTGTGTGGACCTAATACAGTTGTGGACACAATACAAGTTTGGACAAAATGATATACCTCCCACTTTTTTTCTGAAAATTTTCAAGACAAATTATCTCCCCTTTAAAAGTTCTGACAACAACCATATTCCTTCATGCACATCTTCAGCTGATGTACTAAAACTGTGCAACATTTCATCAAAATCCAAGCAGTGGTTTAGGAGAAAATGTGCTGGCAAGGATCACCCCTCCCCCTTTTTTCTGAAAATATTCAAAGACCAATTATCTCCCCCTCAAAATTTCAGACAGCAACCATATTACTTAATGCACATCTTCAGGTGGTGTACTACAACTGTGTAACATTTCATCACAATCCAAGCAGCGGCTTAAGAGAACATGCGCTGACAAGGTTCATCCACCCCCCTTTTTCCAGAAAATATTCAAAGACAAATTATCTCCCCTTCAAAATTTCGGGCACCAACTACATAACTTCACGTAAATCTTCAGATTGTGTACTACAACTGTGTAACATTTCATCAGGTAAATTCAAGCAGCCGTTTAGGAGAACATACGCTGACAAGGTTCGCCTCCCAACTTTTTCCAGAAAATATTAAAAGATGAATTATCTCCCCTTCAAAATTTCAGGCAGCAACCATATTACTTCATGCACATCTTCAGATGGTGTACTACAAATGTGTAACATTTCATCAAAATCCAAACAGCCGTAAAGGAGAACATGCGCAACCAAGGTTCGCCTCCCCCTTTTTCCAGAAAATATTGAAAGACGAATTATCTCCCCTTCAAAATTTCGGGCAGCAACCATATTATTTCATGCATATCTTCAGATGGTGTACTACAACTGTGCAACATTTCATCAAAATCCAAGCAGCCGTTTAGGAGAACATGCGCTGACAAGGTACATGGACAGACGGACAGACAGACGGACAGGGTGATTCCTATATACCCCCCAAACTTTGTTTGCAGGGGGTACAAATATGTACTATCAACTAAAACTTTACATCCATTGAAATTCAAAGAAAACTGATGAAAAATAAAGATTTGACATATTTATATAAATTGCAATTTTGGCCCCTTTGACCCCTTGTAGCTGAGAAACGGTAAGAGCTACACAAAAAATCCGTTGACATATTACTGAAAGCTTAGATCAAGAGGAATCCAAAGAAAAAAATCCCATTGAAATCCGATGAAAAATAAAAATTCCACATAATCTGCAAATTTGCAGTTTTGGCCTCGTTCGGCCTCTCATAGCTTTGAAAGGAAACAAGTTATCAAAAATCTAATAGCTGAGCGCCATATTAATTTTTCACATGGAATCCATTAAAAAAAAACTGCATCAAAATCAGACTTAAAATAAATTCTTTTTTTTTGAGATTTGCCCCTGTTGGGCCCCATTTATCCTGTGAGCGGTACATGCTACGTGAAATCCGTTGGCATACTCCAGATTGGAAATTTCCTCAGGAGCACACTGAAACAAACCCCATCAAAATCCAATAAATAATAAAGATTCTACAGTAAAAAATCTGAAAACACCCAATTTCACCCCTTTTGGCCCCTTTTTCTAAAACGGTCCAGGCCACCAACTCAAAATTAAAACCTCTGTTTATGCGTGTGCCAAGATACATCATACTAAAATTTCATAATGATCCGTCCACTAGAAGCAAAGTTATGCTGTCCACAGACGCCGACGACGCCAACACCATACCATTATACGACCGCAAAATTTTTGCGGTCATATAAAAATAAACCAAGGATGTTTATTCCCTCAGACATAATATTTGCAACATTGTGATGCAATATTTTCATATTGTATCTTGTAGAATCTAAATTCCAGAATTCATAAAAGAAATATTTAACATTATATATCCTTACCTATCCACTTCCTGTATAAGAGATGTTTTTGTCTCTGTTATTTTTTCCAATAACTCATTGTATAACTCAGTGACAGCAGTTTTTTCCTTGTCTGCATTCTGTTCTATCTCCTCTAACAGAACTTTTAACAACAGTATGGCATCCCTTACAGAGTTCTGCAGATCTTTTATTGCCTGAAATTGCCAAATTGTTAATCAATTCTACTGAATAAATACTAAAACACCAATTTTTATATTTTTTACCATGAAGCATTATTTTCTTCAAACTATAATTCCCATTGGAAACTATTTCTGAGGAACTTTATACAGATCTAGTGAGTTTATTAGACTTTAAAACAAATTTACAGTTTTCAAAATAATCTTTTAATTGATTCTGCCATCTTGAGATTGCTTAATTTTGCCACTTGAATTGGGGTATGATGTGGTGAGAGGGAGTTTTCATTCAGATCACCATAAATAAAATTTGTCCTTCTCTTTCTATGTGTTTCTTTAGCTCAAGTTTCCAATTAACCCACGTAATTATTCCTGAAAAAGTTCCATATCATAGAAATAAAGTGAAGTACATATTTCCTGTTATAGGATGTAAATACATACCATCATACTTTGGTCTAGTTTCTTACACCCCTGACTATAGGCTGTCTCTAGGTCAACACAATATGATCTGCTTTCTCTAAATTAAACATTAACAAAAATATTGAAACTTACTGATATGAATAATAACATTAACTATTCAAATGCAATCCTGTTTATAACACTAGTTTTGATTGAACAATTGACATTTTCAACAAGGTAAAATCCAAATTTAATGGTCAAAACCAAAAGCAATATCAGGATCAGATGCAAATAGACTATAAATTTGATTACAGATAGCTTCAATTTTTCTCATCAAGATATGGCCTTCAAGGATTACCATATTGGTACATACATGTATGCTATGTTTATTATGGGATGACAAGTCTCCAAACCACCCATTTTGCCTTTTATCATACCCTTAACTTGATGCACCTATGATATAGCACTTGACAGGCGTATAATGCTTTTTTAAATGAAACCGTTCATTTGTACATGTAATTATCTTTAAATAGTAAATCAAATGCAGCAAACGCAAATACACAGAAAGTACCTCCAGATCGCAAATGAAATGGAGAAAAGAACATCAGAAATATGTAATAATTTCATTTTTTTTCCAAGTATTGTATGGTTGTTTTATGACAAGAGGTATAATATTCTAGATATTCATATTTAACACAATAAGCAAAAAATATATACCAAAGAATATTTTACTAAGAGCCTGAATTTGAATGAACTTGATGAACAAAAACTAATACAGTCGAACTTCGATGGCTCGAACACCCGAGGGACCGATGAAAATAGTTCAAGCCAAAGGGGTCGAGATATCGAGGTTGAACTATGTAATAATCGAACCAAGGGACCACAAAAAGAGTTCGAGGCATCCATAGTGTTCGAGTTATTACAGTTTGAGCCATTGAAGTTGTACTGTAATTGCAAATATAAAACCATGCAGATATATCTACACTGAAAGCTGCAAAATTTTCGTACTACAAATATAAGCACTATACAGCAAGTCACAGAAATATAGTAAAATACTTGTAAAATGTAATTTCATTGAAAACAGAAGCCCACAAAGACTTGAGCAGAGCCCTTTTCTTAACATTTATACTTCTGTTTTGCTTTGTTGTCAATGTTACTTACACTTTCATGTCTCTAAAACAATTTATACACAACATTGTCTTCCTCTCTGTAGAAAATAAGATGTACGGTTCTTGATGGATTGCTGTAAAATATCATTTTATGTAGTCAATGATAAAATAGT
Organism: Modiolus philippinarum; assembly: GCA_002080025.1. Classification (NCBI taxonomy): domain Eukaryota; kingdom Metazoa; phylum Mollusca; class Bivalvia; order Mytilida; family Modiolidae; genus Modiolus; species Modiolus philippinarum. The sequence continues at coordinate 70,537 of MJUU01027581.1, forward strand.
AATATTATGGTGCATAACATGATACGCCGCAATGCTTCACAAAATTTCAAACTTTCAAGGGGCATAACTCCATAACCCCTTGGACCTCTGAACCAAAAAAGTTTTGTGGTGATGAAATTACATACAAAGTTTGAAGACTGTACATGTATATTATTTCGTTCAAGTTATCAGTCAGAAACCTTCAATGGATGGATAGACAGATGGAAGGACGAACACAGGATTAGGGTATCACACAATACCTCACCACTATGTGCTGCAGGGTATAAAAACAAGAGGCTCTCAAGAGCCTGTATCGCTCATCTGGGTCCTGCAGCACTATAATTCCCAATTGATGGTCCATCTTTGGTGGTGTATGTACATAAAAATCTGAAACTTTTTATAAAATTTAATTAAAATAGTTCAAGCAGTTTCAGAGAAGTTTTTTGAATGCGGTTTCCAAACTTAAGGAACCTATGTTAATGTACGTTCCCTGCTGGCAGCTATTTAACATAAAACTTTGAATAGGGTAACATAAGGACTATCATATCAAAATTCTACTGAAACTGTTCAAGCAGTTTCAGAGGAGAAGATCTTTTTATGCATTTCCCATTTGGTCCAATGTTAAACTAAGTTTTGCTACTGGTGGCCATGTCGGAAGACGGATCAGCACCAAAGTAACAAGCTTGGTAAAAATCTCACAAGTTACATTTATGCAATGTTTAAATTGAATTCATTCAATGGGTTTCCATGATATCTTTGTATGCATTTCCCCTTAGGGTCCAATTCATTGCTGGCAGCCATGTTGGATGATGGATCAGAACTGAAGTAACAACACTTGGTATTAAATCTATTTCGTTAAATTAATTTCACAGCTGGTGACACTTGGTCAGCACCTGACAGGCATCATTCATGTCATGTTTGATTTAAATCCATTCAGCAGTTCTCTAGAAGATCTTTGTGTGCATTTCCCATAGGGTCCAATGCTGTTGGTCATTATGATGACAGATTGGCACCAAAATAATAACACTTGGTCAGCACCTCATAAACATCATTCATGCCAAGTTTGGTTCAAATCCATTCAGTGGTTCTAAAGTAGAAGCTCTTTGTATGCATTTTCCCATAGGATCCCCGCTGGCGGCCATGTTGGATGATGGATCGGCACCAAAGTAACAACACTTAGTCAGCACCTCATAAGCATCATTCATGCCCAGTTTGGTTCAAATCCATTCAGTGGTTCTCAAGAAGTTCTTCGTATGAATTTCCCCATTAGGTCAAACGGTAAACTAAGTTCCCCGCTGGCAGCCATCTTGGAAGCGGTCGGAAAACTTGAATGTGTTCAATAAAATATAGTCCTTAACATGCTGAACATTTTTGCAATTTAAACTTGACCTTTATCTCAAAGTGTTTTTGAAATATTGGACAAAAAGTAAAAAATCACGAAAAATTTGACCAATATAGGACCACAACTCATATATAGGTACATGGATTTTCTTCAAAATATCCATGTGGGTAGATCTTTACATGCTGAACATTTTTGCAAATAAAACTTAACCTCTATCTGTTATAGTTTTTTAATAAAAAATAAAAAACATCAAAATTTTGAAAATTTTACGGAAAAAGGGCAAAAACTCTTGTACGGGTCATCAGATTTTCTTCAAAATTTCGACATGGGTAGATCTTCTCATGCTGATCATTTTTACTCTTGTCAGATTTTTGATATCTATAACGGTTTTTGAATTATTTGCCAAAAACTGTAATTTACCCCTATGTTCTATTTTTAGTAATGGCAGCCATGTTGTTTGACCTAAGGCATACAAAATAACAAATTTGAAACTAGATACCCTAGTGATGATTCACTTAAAGTTTGGTTCCATTTGACCCAGTGGTTTCAGAGGAGAAGATTTTCGAAAGTGAGCTAACGACGGACGGACAACGGACGCCAGGTGATGGCAATAGCTCACCCTGGCATAGCCAGGTGAGCTAAAAAGCTATGATCAAAACAGATATATTTTTTAAACAGAGATGTTGTCTCCTTGACATTTACCCCATTTCCTTTCTTTTTCAGATACAGACTTATATGATTAATTGATTGTTGACTAACTTAACTTAGAAAAATATTGATTCAAGTCAAATTTATAATCTCCATGTGCATCAATAAGCAATAAATATGTACATTTCCTTCCTAATATACATGTAAAAGAACACTAACTGAGCTTATACATACAGTTCAGTGTCAATATGTATCCTTTAAAATTTGAAATATTGACTTATTTGGAGAAATACTGTGTATCACAAAATTTGACTCCTCATAACAATCAAAATATATCTCAAAATTGGAAGACAAAATAAAGGTAAGAAATTTTGCAATATTCAAATTCTTCAAATTGAACAATTTTACTGCTCAATATCTATTTAGAATTAATATTCCTTTAACATCAAGATCAAAGTTGTGAAAAAGTCATACTTCTGGTAGGGTAAAATTCAATGAATGAATATTTTATTGCCAATGGAACAGGAGGCGGGTTTAACTACAAGGGCTTCAAATTCACTCTTGCATCCAGCTATTTATAGATCTATATCACTAACAAGAGATCCTGACACTATATCCAGATACTAGTGGCATGACAACAGTATTACAACCCACAAAAATGAGTTGAATACATTCAAATGCTACATCCTGTGTTTAATCAGGGTCACTGATTTTCAGAACATCAAACAAAGAAAAAACTGAAAACCTTTATATGTATTCTTTTTCATAAATTGTTTTCAGACTTTTTTAAACTATTCTAAGGAACAAAACAACAACACATGGAAATATCTGTGTATGAATTGTCAAAATAACAAGGTAAAATGTGTTGTGTACTTGCCCTATCATGAATCATGAAATATTTTCACTAATTACCACATTCATATGGACATGTGTATTTAGCCCTGATATGTAATATTTTGACTAATTACCACATTCACGATGGATTTCTTTAGTTCTTTTAGACAGAACTACAATGTCATGTCTGGCAAACATTTTGGCTTTATGAGTTTCTTCCCTGCAAGCTTCACACAAAGGCTGATCACATGTGTTACAGAAAAACATCTGTTCGAATTCCTGAAAATAAACAATTGAACAATGCAGGAAAATAAGCAAAACTCCTGGAATTCATTGTTGAAATTTAGTTCCTGCATGGTAAATGTCATCATTGATTTTTACAAAAAATGAAATACTATAAGAGTAACATCTGTTTTACCAGTGCAATAGATACTGAATTTTACAGATATAGAACTGTCAGAACTAATCTGTCTTCATCTTTCAATATTCAGGAATCCATTACAATTTGTCACATGTATTTACAATTTTACTTTTCAATACCAAGGTCAAACAGTTTAAGATCCAAATGATGTAAATAAGTATGCTATAATACATGAGCATGATGAGCATGTATATATTTGCAGTTTGTAGGTTCAAGTTGTTTTTGCTTGTTATTTTTCTATTTTTCTCAAATCAGTGCACATTGATGAGGCATAAATTTGTGTTACATTTTAATTATCAAACTACATCTACTGCAATGAATACATTGTACATCCAAGACCCATTTACATATGAAATGTTCTACATTGAAACAGAAAAATGGGTTTTTAAGTACTTTAATCATTATGAACTTTTCTGATACAGTACAAACAGAGGCATTCAGTTAAAAATCACTCTGGTCCGACAATTTTGTCGTTGGTCACCCCGGAATTCACAGGCAATGTTGGTTTTTGTCGGACAAAACTATCGGTGAAATTTCACCCAAAAAATTGTCGGCAATTTTCTTTGAAGTCGGGTCAGTTAATTAATGTCGATGAATGTCGGACTTTCACCAGATTTGTCGGTGTTTTATGGTCATTGCTCATTTACCTTTTTCCCAAACTAGTTTTAATTTGTGTATTGAATTCTACTATCACGACTTCGGAGCGTGGCATTGCAATCGTAAATATAAATGTCAGTAATGTATATTTTAATTGGAATAAAATATTCTTCTTCTTCTATTTACGTACTTGGTTTTAATTATGTCAAGCTTTGTTTTGGAATGTTTTGAAAATTGTTGAAATAACCGTAATTTTCATTCAAAGTTATTTATAGCTAGAGTGTCAATCATCCCGGTTAACCTTGACCTAACAAGATGGATTTATTTCCCGTACGATAATCAGCAAAAATGCAATATAATATGGTGTTACTGGTGTAACATGGTAGGGTCCTGCAGATCAAGTGTTAGAAAATGGAGTTCCATAAAAGGGGTCTAAAGATTTTACTGATCTCCTTGTTTACGATCACACGATACCTCGCATGAAGGTGTTACTATCCGGGGCTAGTACACAAAATGTATGTCGTTTATGATCTGGGCTTGCATTTTTCTCACTGCAAAACAAAGTGTTTTTCTTACTACCAATTAAAGTGCAAAGTCCGATGAAACGTTTGGGCACGGACCCTTTTCATTTTCGGGGAAAAGGGGGGGGGGGTATGATACCTGTTTTGGTCTGCTTCGATGGCCATGCAGATCCTTTTCATTTCTGATTACTGTATATACTGAGTTAGGAATAATATTTGTTGAACCAGTGTTTTTTTTTCTAGAGGACAGGGTGTATAGGCCTGTATGATAAATGGGAATTTTTTTTGGTCTGCTACGAGGGCCATGTAGATTCTTGTCATTTCTGATTTCTGTGTTTGGAAAATTTGTCGAGCCCGTTTTTTTCTAAAGGACATGGTGTATATGCCTGATTATTTTACTTGTCAACGCAGGTTCTGTTTACAGTATTTTTGTAAAGGAAAATCTGGACCAGATTTTTTTTTCTAAAAAAAATCTCAGCCCCCTCTCTGAATATCAAATGGTCCGTGCCTAAGGTGGTGCTCAGGGAAATGAGTATTTCACAGAACAGGTCATGTTTTAATTGTTGTTTTTTTTTTAATCCATCACGGTTTCCTCTGTTTTATTTGTTAAATATAATGCGTTCTTAATTAATTTAACCAAAAATTTTGTGGTCATATGGTGTGGGCAGTGTTTGAGGCTGTAGACATCATAAATTTGGATTGTTTTTTTTGGTCAGATTTTGATGCATTTTCTGTGTAACACCTTTTCTATCAATACTATGTCATCACTGATTTTTTGTGAACACTTGTACTTGTCCTTTTTAACCCCTGTTAAATGTTCTGCAAGTATTCTGAGTAGCTTGCCCTTCATTTATCATTATGAAGCTCTTTTTTGGACTATTGGGATGACAAGTTATGCACAATGGTTTTGTCTAAGGGTTAAAAAAATGGATTAACCAAGCATATCTTTCAATACCTAATCCTGGCTGGCGGTGTGAAGCTGCCATGCATGGAGCATGGAGCAGATATGTTTACCCTTCTGGGACACCTGATGATATCTCTTGTTTTAGTTTTGTGCTGCTCTTGTTGTGTTTTTCTCTTTTTTTTGTCTTTTTCATGTTGTCTCTAATGTTTTGCTTCTCTATTCATTTCATGTTTTGCTTCGCTATTTGTTTGCTGTTGTATCAAATTTTCCAAACAACAGTTGACAGATAACTTTTCATTTCAATCAATCCAATTTTCCCTTCTTCACTGGACAAGATTTGTTATTTTTCATCAAAATACACTTGACAAAAAAATCTTATGTAAATCAATCAAACTTTGTCAGTTCACTGAAACCATAACTTATCAACTCCATTAAATTAACCAAATTTTCACCATTAAATGGACCAATAACTTCTCATTCTTATTGAAAACATAAGTTGTTGAAATGGCTGTATGCAAATATACAGTAGCTTAAGTATTTTATTATCTAAATTCATTGATA
>MJUU01027581.1:80720-93812 GCA_002080025.1 Modiolus philippinarum
AAAATCAGTTTGCTTAAAACAAAAATTAAGGGGGAGACAACCAAAACGTATTTTATAATTAAAAAATAAAAATAAAAACTGTCATATAAGTATTTATTCAACACAAATACACAAAAATTTGGTGGTCTGGCTGCAAAATAATTATTTTAAACTAAAGACATTTGATAGTTAATAATTATCCAGGTAAGGCTTGTCTCTTTTGAAGGTCAAATGTTTATTTATCGGCCAATCAGAAAATCTATTTTTAGAAATACTGACTTCGATCGATAATTCAATTGACAAAGATGAGCTTGTTTTTGTTTGTCATTCTCACACTAAGTAAACCCACCAGGCGTTCTACATGTTTATCTAGCTGATAAAACAAACAAATCATTGTATCAGTAAATTATAATGACGCTGCGGCATCAGTTATCAAGGCGCTGAGGTTGATTAAAGCGCTGCGGGAATCAACCTTCACAAAGGAAGACGCTGCGGTCCCGCAGCACCATATCAGTCTGGGGAGAACAATGCAACTCATTTATGTCAAAAAAAATATTATATTACAATCTGAAAATAACAAAAACACATTAACATAAAAAGGTCTTGCCCCTCCCGTAGAGTACCAAAAAAAACTGAAGTCAATTTTATAGTAAAATAGTTTTTTTTTTTAATTTGCATAGACGTAATTTTTTATATAATTTCTTTTCCCTTGTTTTATATCTTTCTAATATAGTGTCACATGACAATTATAATAATTCAAAATTATGATCGTACTTTGGTTTATTACTTAAATGTAAAGTATTAATGATATTACAATTGTGAAATCATTATTTTTATGTACATTTTTTTAACTTTTTATTTAAATCCTTTTGTCACATTTACATTTACTTCATATCCTTTTATTTGCTCAACAATGTCAAATTTATTAATTTCTCTATTTTATAATGAAAATTTTAACAAAGTCGGATAAGAAATGGCCTCATAATATTTTTTTTTTAATGTGGTTTTACAATATTAGTCAATATTAGTCAAAAAGAGAGTGACCGAATACTGTAAAATTTGTAACATGCCATAATAAATAGATGATACACATTGTTACATCCCGTCTGCGAAAGTGTATTGTCATACGCACTCAATAAATTGCTTTAAACAATGGCATTTCCATAATTTATATCTATGGCTTCAATTTAAACACTGACACAATTTGCACGCAGTTAAATGAATGGATTCGCTTTACACAATCCTTGACACCCTAACCATATCTTAAACAAATTTTCGTCGGCAGGGGATGTCTTGGCAATAAACTGTCACCGTAACGAAGCCAGTTGACATTACACACATTCATGGTATAAAATGAAGGTTTTGTTTTAGACCTTCATAGTTACTTTCTACAATGCCGAAAATAGACCACAAACACAAGTTCAGGGTTTATTCTAGGATTTTGAAAGCTTTAGTCACTTTTGCGGAGCGCGACAGTCATTCTTCAAAGCTCTATGTTTTAAGATAAAGACTTTTATAGTACAAAAGATATATATGTATATCATAGGAACATTTCAGATCATGTAACTTTTGAGATCTTTGAGCTCCTTCTAATAATTAGTTTTTATCTGAACATCAACTTTTGATAATGAAATTAATTGGGAATATAAATCCAATTATAGTAATTTTTTTACAGGTGAAAACAAGTACAAGTATCCCCTCCCCCTTTTCCTTGATGCTCTTGTCGTATGCTGTGTATCATAGTAACGTATGATTTAAAGTCTTCTGCTTTGGTGTTGAGCTTATGCAAGCAATTCTTTGGAATAAAATTTTATGTTTATCATCAGAGGTTATATTTTACGTCAAAATTTAGTTTGGCAAAATGCAAGTTGAGAGGAAATCACAAAGAAGTTGTAATTTTGAACAAAGTCGGAAACGACTATGTACTGGTATTTCAATCAAAATAAAATTGGAAAGGCTGCATAAAAAGCAACAGATTTTGCTGGAAATTAATTTAATTCAAATTTGGACTGAGACAAACTTAAAAAAACATTGGTCTTATATATATTGGGAGTAATTTATTTGTATCTTGTAAGCCGTTTTATATATGCACATGCGCAATTGGAATGTTGTGGATAGAAACGAAAGTAGGACCGGCAAAATACCTATTCTGTTGAAATTAAAACTTTAACTTTAAATGATAACTTGAAATATTATCATTTCATGGCTTCCTGGTAATTAAATTATATTTAATGATTGTACCTGATTGGTGATTTGACAACTACATGTACTGTATGGTTAATTACCTGTATAATTATCGGATTAGCAATTTACCTGTAGCAAAATCACCTTTGTTATTAATTAATTGGCTTGGGGTTGTAAACTTGTCATAAATATGACACTGAATATAATATCTTAATATTTTAAGGAGAAAAAGTTTACAATGACAAATTTTAAGTGACGAAAGTGGTTCAGAAAACTTTCGTCATTTTGAAAACTGTTTCGTAAAATACGAAAGTGACGAGCGCTAGAAAAATCACTGCAAGTTGGAGATTGTTCATTTATATGAACAAGGCTGGAAACCTTCAGCCATAAGACGTAAGCTGGAAAAAGAAAATGTTAACATTTCCTATAGTGGTGTGACTTATATTATTAACAAGCATGTTACAGGTGACTTTTGCCCACCATCTTCAGTGGTTGACAAACCAGTTTTATTCAGCAGCCTTGAACAGAATGAGCTTTCCACCATACAATCAGCTTATAACGACAACTGCAATATGTCGTCCAAAGACATTCAAAGGGTGCTCAAAGAGCACAGTGGTAAAGAACCGTCCCTTACAACTGTCCGCAAAGCAATAGGTGCCGCAGGTCTTATAGCCTCTAAACCCAGATACTGTCAGTTAATAAGAGATGCAAATAAAGAGAAAAGGGTAGATTTTTGTCGCCAACTCATTGCTACCGACGAGAAATTTGAAGACGTCATATTCACCGACGAGACTACGATTCAGCTACATGATAACAAGACTGTCGCATACCGCTTCAAAAATGCTGTCACACCAAACCACCATTGACCAAAACATGCCTTGAAAATTCACTTGTGGGGTGGCATTAGCAAACGGGGTGCAACGAAACTATTGACATTTGAAGGTATAATGAATGCTGATTTCTACACACCAGAGATTTTGGGCAATACGTTGCTTCCATTCATTCAGAAAGTGTATCCTGACCTCCATCGTTTTCAACAGGACAACGATCCGAAACATACTTCGAAAAAGGCAAAAGACTTTATGACCGAAAATAATATCAATTGGTGGAAATGGCCGTCAGAATCATGTGATCTGAATCCGATCCAAATGGTGTGGAACACACTGAAGAGACGTGTCTCGAAAAGAAACCCAACAACAAAACAACAGTTATGTCAGTATGTCACCGAATTTTGGGAGCAAGAGATGACGCCATCCGAATGTGCAAAATACATTGACCATATATACAAAGTCGCCCCAATAGTTCTCGCAATTAACGGACAAGCAACTGCGGACCTACCCAAGAAACTATTTCCAGTGAGTGAGAGTTCAACTGATAAAGGTTTTGAATACTTCAATGACAAGTTACCGACACCACGTTTGCAAACGAAACTACGATCCCTTTTGTCAAAAATGGACAATTAGTGTATTACATGTATAGTAACATTATTTAGACCATTGAACGCATATTCTTATTGGATATTTATATAATTTGACTTGCACTGTAAATATGTTCTGTTTGATTTCTCCTTAGTGTTTCTCGACAAAATAGGAAATTGAATTGTTGGACTTGTTCTTATATTTCATATACTTGAACATTGTTAAACTCCTTATATCTCATATTTACCAATCATTCATGTATATACAAAAGAAAATTAAATGTGGCATCTGAACTGATTGTTGTTATGTTGAACAACTTAATTAAGTATAGTTTGAAAAATGTCCTGCAGAAACCAGAAAAAAATATATCGTATATATTAGTATGTTTCTTCTTGTGAAAGCAATTTTCTAGCTAGGTCAATGGTAACAAACCAATAAGAGAAGATAAAGTGAGTCTTACTACCAGTTTGATTCTAATCGTAAAAACAATTCTCTATCTATGCATTGCTCGGCCTAAGCTGATTTTGGCTTTCCTATTTAGATTCCATTGGTTATTTGTTTTCTATCAGATTTCACACATATTTCGGTATATGGATTTCCTTATGTTTTGATTTGATCTGCACTGAAGATACACAAGTTTTCGAAATGCGCATACGGAGAAATTAAATTTACAATAACTTCGTTATTTTGTTATATATGTCAATGGAAACAAACATAAAGCAAAACAAGAAAAAAAACATAACAAACCTTAGATTGAGCAGTAGTTTGTGTCTTGGTTTTCTGTTTTTTGGTTGGTGGTTCATTCTCTTTTTCTTTCTGTTTGGATTTCTGCAGTAATTTCATCTCAGACTCGGAGCCTGCGCCTAGTATTCTTGCAGTGGCCACTTGGTCTACCCTATTCCACTGAACTTCGTACAGGCGTGATACAGCTATCTGTCACAAATAAAAAAATATATGTGAATATCATCAGTGTTACGGAGCAGATTCAACGTATATGAACAACACCTGATACCGGTTCTAGGAATAGTACCATCAATGGAGCTTAATGTACAGTAAGTGGTCATATTAAAGTTCCCAAAGTGAAATTTCCATGTGCATTCCTTGTATAAAAAATTCAGTATGCATTTAAATTAATACAATAAGAACACATTTGAACATAAAATTATTTCCAAATTACTGGGAGAAGCTATTTGTGATGCTCTTTTTAACCGTATAAAGATATAAAATATCGGACCGCAAATGAGTTCTAGAGAATTTTTTAAACAGTGACTTTTACATAAAATACACAGGGAATTTCACTTTGGGAACTTTAATATTGCCAACTACTGTACCGTTAACTTAGTACAAGCTTGAGTTTAGTCATTTCGTAAATAGGCACTTAATTACAATTTCCTGTTTGATATCAATTCATTTTTATATCACTTATAATTCAATTCTTCATTTCTATAAAGACAACTAACAAAAAAAAACGTAGACCCAAAAAGCAAAACAACCCCCAAATAAATCATCCAAAAAAAATGATAACAAAAAATGCTAATCAAAAACTACAAAATTGAATATAAAAAAAAACAACAACAAAAAAAATGAGAATGAAAAGGAAAGAAAAAAAATCAAGTGAAATAAAACAACAAAGCAAAAAAATATACATAATTGAAAATCAAGACCAAAAACAGTTTTCCGGTACTGTATTTTATTACAACATAATTTAGACTTTCACAGAAAATAACCAAAAAAATGGTGGATATTCCATGGAACACTTGTGTCGCCTGCACTACAGAAGAGCCATTTTTGGCCAAGTGAACCTCTGAAATCTGTAAACTTAAATTTTTAAGTATTATGTGCATGGCTAAGACTAGGAGAAAATCATATTCTGCAAATTTGATAAGAATATGAATATAGCTTTGGGGACTTGCAGATTAACAAACAGAAACCACAAATGAGGAATGTTGGCTTGGCAAACCTCTTAAATCTCTAAAATCAAAATTTCAAGTATAATGTGCATAACCAGACCTGTTAAACAACATAAGTTTGGTTGGAATCTCACACACATTTGTGAAGGAGTTGAAGATTAACAAACCAAATTAACAAATGAGCAATTTTGGCTATGTGAACCTCTAAATCTGTAAAATCTAAATTCTAAGTATCAGATGCACAACTACTCCAGGTAAACAACGTATCATGAAAGTTTGGTTGGAATCGGACTTGCAGTTTTGAAGAAGTTGCGGATTCAAAAAGCAACACTCACAAATGAACAATTTTGGCTCTGTGAACCTCTAAAATCTATAAAATCAAAATTCTAAGTATCAGGTGCACAACTACACCATGTGAAAAACATATCCTGAAAGTTTGGTTGGAATCGGACTAGTAGTTTTGAAGGAGTTGCGGATTCAAAGACCGACGGACGACGCAGGACGACGACGTAAGACGACAGATAGTAATCCCCGTGTGTCGACTCTGCTTACAGCAGGCGACACAAAAATATTCTGTTTAAACATCAAGAACCTCATATTTATCTTTACGAATAAAAACAAAAAACAGAGAATGGCAAATTTTGTACATCAACGTAAAAACGACATTTTCTGGAATAAAGGCTATTTTGAGGAACGTAACTTAGCTATGGGGAAGCAGTGTCTTGATGACAGTACTGACTTTTGTCATTTTAAGATCTTTAAGATCTTTTATTAATTTGTACCCGACTTCACTTCATAAACCGACACGATAGCGGGATAGGGAACGGGAAAGGGTGGTCGTTTAAAAAATATGCTTGAGGAAGTCGTGCATCAAGCGGAAAATGTTGACTTCAACTTTGAAAAAATAAGAACATTTATATAATACATTTTCCTGTCCGTACGGGGGAAAAGGTTAAAAATATTGATTGGCGGGATTTTGTTAAGGGACACCAACTCTTTTGTGACTCCCATTATACACTAGATAATTCTTAATTAAACACATGTATATTGAAGACGGAACATTGTTCCAATTTATTTTTTAAATTTAATCATATAAGGTGCCATGCCAATTCCGGGTCGACGCCTATAGTGGTATTGTTTCAACTCCGGGAAATCTATCTAAAAGCAAGATGGCAATGTTGTCATTCTGATACGGGAAATCCATCTAAAAGCAAGATGGCAATGTTGTCATTCTGATACGGGAAATCGATCTAAAAGCAAGATGGCAATGTTGTCATTCTGATACGGGAAATCGGGTTTTTTTCCTGTCTATATAATTTGAGGGATTCACAAAATTCTTGGTTGGTTAAAATCACAAATTTGATAAAAAGTACCACTAGCAACCTTAATTTTTACACAAATCGGAAGGGAAATTGGGAAATTTTCAATATTAAAAAATCGTGGAGATGTCAAAATGAATAAAATATATATGTTCCCATTTGGAATATCTATAGACACAAGACGCGCACTACACTTTTGTAACATTGACTTGAAGAAAAAATATCCCCCCCCCCCCCGAGGAAAAAACAGGTTCCTTCATAAAAGGGTCAATAGAACTGACGACGGGACACTTAATCTTCTCTTTTTTTTTACTACTTGACAGTTTTGTTTTCCTCACATAGTTGCATCAGTTTTATACACAAATCATCAATTGGAATTCGAATTACTTTTGACCACGTGAATTAGAATCAAATCATAACGAGGGTTTATTAAAATGCGATTAATATATATATTTAGCTCTAAATTGTACATTGTGAACATTCAAGGGGGATTTTGTTTTTATCTAAAGGGCCGAGGGGGTAGTCCAAATTAAAAGTCCGATAGGCTCGATTTTGACTAGACCCACTGGATTTTACAGTACCATTTTACTCTTTCATTATATTTAGTAAAAACTTTCTTTGCGTGGCTAAAGTGGGGTGGTCCTTTTTCGGGATGTCAGGATTAGATGTTTTTAAGCTTTGGATGTCCGGTCTAGATATTTTTAAACCCGGGATTTGGGAAATAGATTCACCGGGAACCGATATTTTCTAGTCTTTAAGTTTCTTTGTAATTTCGGGATATCGACGAAGAAATAGTTACACGTAAATTTACAATACATACCTCGCCATCACATTTAATGAAGCCTCTGGATCTGACTTGTGTCTTGTTGTCTTCAACGTACTTAACGAGGAAGTGCGTGGGATCTTTCTTGAGAAGCGTGCGTAACGACATTGTCATTCAATTGAAAAACTATCAGAAACATATCTTGTTTAGAGAATTTATAAAGACACAGAGCTTTGAGTAAAATTTAACTGTATATGATTGGTCTCTCATAGAAAGTGATTTTAAAACACTATTTTTTTAATTGGCAATTATGATTGGAAAAATGATTTACAATGGCTTGGTTGTTTTCTTAATTATCGATTTGTGTTTAGACAATAATTACTATTCTGGCTCAAACAGCCATTTCCGATAAGCCATTAAATAAAAAAAAAAAACATGATCTAATTAAGGATATTGTTTCTATATCCTTATTTTTATATTTTATTAGATCTTCGGCACCTTTCATGTTCATGTCACAAAATCGACCGCTTTTAAATTGGAATATTTGAACTTTATCACCAATACAAACCAAAAGAACGTTTTAATTTTCTTATCCGACAAATTACAAACTTATATTTAATACACTCACATTCACGATGTACATGTATATACAAATAACTGCGATAAACTTATAAAATATTGATCTTCCGACTAAAGACCAAAATTATTTATATTCTTAAAACTACTGTACAACTGATTTTAACTATTCACTTATTGATTTTTACATCGTATAAACAAACACGATAAATATTGACATTTACAATAAACACGAGCAGGTGAGTTAATCCCCTGTTATCAGTTTCGCGGACGTCCGTGAATGTTGGTGAATGTCGGGTTTGATGTCGGACATTCACCCTGTTTCACCCACAATTCACCGACGTCGGATTTGAGTGATTTTTAACTGAATGCCTCTGTTTGTACTGTACATGAACATTGTTACATTATACATACAATATCACAATTGGCACATTTTTCTTTTTCATCACCCGTAGATTCCACTAAAAATTTCATCAATCTGTCAGACGGAGGAAGTTCCTCCCCATCTTTTATCTGTGTACTTGATCTAAAAATAGAAAAAATACACTATTAAAATGTATGTGATCACGACAAGGATTTCATTCTTATTTCTAATGTCATTTATGGTCAGAAGAATGAGAAGTTAAGTAATTAGGCCATGGTCAAAAAAAATGTTTTCCAAGTTTACATAGATAATATGCTCCCCCTCTTCGGGGGAGATCTCTGGGGAAGAATATGTGAGTGTAATACACACCTTTACTACTTTTTACATTTTTGAACTTTATTGCAATATTTTTGAATTTCAAGCCGGAAAAATTTGAACAATATGGGAATGATTTTATATTTTTTTTTAAATGGACGTCTTCACATTAACGATTTGAATGGCTGAATAATGTAAAGAAAAGTGAAAAAGCTTACACACCCAAGTCCAAATGCAGCAATGAACAGTGAAGCTAATTGAATATACACATGATATAAGTCAACAATATTCTTCTTTTAACCACTTAAAAAAACCTATTCACAACTGAAGTCAAGGGGAAAGGAGTGGGGTAAGGGTTTTGTAGCACCCAAAAAAATGGACCTTCAATTGCAGAATTATGTGTAAATGTAATAAACTACAAAAGTTTTGTAAAATTCAGTTCAGTGTGTTTTCTGTTGGCTTCTGCATTCAAATAATCTAGTGCATTGTTGTAACTCAAAGTCCAGAAGAGACAGAACTCTGCAGATATAACCCCCACACATTTAACAGGGGTTTACATTGTATATTGAAAAGTGTTGACAAATAATGACTGTGGCCACAGTAAAGTGAAACATTAAAATGAAAAAAAAAGTTGTAATTACTTAGTAAAAAGAGATGTTTTTCCTTTTTGTCCCTTCTAGCTCATAAATAGTAATAAGAGCTATACAATAGCCAGCCCAAACCTCAAATGTATTTTTTTTGGGGGGTGTTTGTTTTGTTTTGTTTGTTTTTTTTTCTGCTAAATACTGACGCCTACATGTACAAATGTAAATGTCAAAACAACAACCAGTCAAACCCCTTTTTGAATTTTATTTCCAACTCATTTGTTTTAAGGTTTGTTATGTAAGACAATTTATACTTACAGTTAAACTGTGATGGCTCTAACACCCAAGGTACCAATGAAACTATTTGAATTACAGTAGTGTTTGAGTTATCAATGTTGAACTGTTTAAACTTGAACAAATGGATCAGAAATGGGTTCCAGACATCCATGGTGATGGAGTTATTGCAGTTTGAGTCATTGAAATTCAACTGTATATAATTTGACTTTATACTAATTCTGCAAAAGTAATAAAACATACCCACAAAGTGGACAAATCATTTTTCCATCGACATTTCTTCCTCTTAAACATCGTGAGCAGAAACTGTGAAAACATCCTAGTATGCATGGTTCTTCGTACTTTTCATTACACAAGTAGCACGTCAAAGGATTCCATCGAGACACATCTAAATCTTCTAAACTGTCAGGGGGGTGAAAAATCTCACCGGACATATCCTTGGTCATCCAATATCTAGCATTCTGTCACCCTAATCACCTTAACTGTAAATAAAGAAAAAAAATATTGCCATTTTTGGTGCCCTGCCCCTTTTCATTCTACATGTATGTGACTTGATGCCCAGCTGTATGTAAATTCAGCTGGTACTGTGAATCTTCTTTTAGCTAGATCGTTCAAGTTATTTCTCCTTTGACTGACCAGATGGTTGTTAATGACTTGTGGACGCCATTGTGATGATTTTAACGAAGGAATATTGCTCCTTACACACCCAATATGCCGTCAGCAAAGTGAATGAAAAGAAAAAAGAAGGAAGAGAAAATTATAATGTTTTGTTTTGATGGCGGCACTTGTTTTTTTTTTTCAAATTTCATTTGCCATAAGGTTGTTCTATAGGATGAATTTTATTTTGGTTAACTTTAAAAAAAATGATATGTATGACTATGATTTGAATGAAGACGCTTTATTTAACTTGAATAACCACTAACCAGTCAGGGGTATAACTGTATTGTGTTATTAGAGAAAAAATACTTGCATACTAATATGTTATTATGAACTGAAAAGGCCACAGTTTTTCCTAAAAAATTCAAACCTGTTACAGTAGTCCTTCCATTATAAAGCCACCCTTACTGCAGAAATTTGGCCTTATAATGGAAGTGGCCTCTGTAGGGAGGTACAGTCAAATTAAGATGGGTTTCCTAGGATGGATTTGAATTGGTTTGAATGGTTTAAGAATTATAAATAACAAACAAATAAGTAAATTTAAGTAAAATTTATTAATTTATTTATTCATGTTTCCTTAATTTTAGACCAAAGTGTCCTTGGTTTCTGACACATATATACAAATGTACATGTAATTAACAATTTCTCCTGGGGTAAATTAATTAAGGACAAAAGATTAATCATCATATTTTGTTATTATTATTAGTGTGGACACATGGTAGATTAACCTTACTTTTACAAAATGTGAAAAGGCAATTTACATGAATATATAATTACCTTTGGGCTTGGCTTATATAATTATTTGATTTTTCATAATTTCATCTCTTACATTTGTATATGCAACATGATTTACTTAAGGAAACATTTTAAAATACAACACCAAACTTGTTATATATGCATCATTTTACTTTTCAAAAAGTTATAACATAAACAAGTGTGGACCCAAATTGATGTCTCACCCATCCCTACATGTTCTTGGTCGTAAAATTGATGTAAAAACTCAAACTGACTAAATCAGAAAACTTCACATGTTCTCTAGGCTGTGAAATAAGGGTAACCGACAAAAGCAATATAGCAGACTGTCATGTATCATCCAAAACCAAAGTGTAAAATATCAGTGACCTACCACTGACAGATACTGAAAAACCAAACATGTTCAACAGACCATGAAAATGAGGTCAAGGGCAAAAGCCAAATAGCAGGCTGTGATGTTCCATCAAAGACCAACCCACATACCAAATATTATTGACCTTACAATAATAGATAACAAGAAACTTATTATGATCACTGGACCTTGAAATTGAGGTCACAGACAAAAGCCATATCGCAGACTGTCATGTACTACTCAAGACCAACCTACATACCATATATCATTGACCTACCACTTATCGTTATTGTCAAACTATGCCAAACACAAAAACTTAACATGTTCATTGAACTGAGAAATTGAGGTCACAGACAAAAGCCATATAGCAGACTGTCATGTACTACTCAAGACCAACCTATATACCAAACATCATTGATCTACCACTTATAGTTACTGAGAAAATGACCTAATCACAAAAACTTAACATGCTCACTAGACCGTGAAATTGAGGTCAAGGACAAAAGCAATAGGACAGACTGTCATGTACTAACTAAGACCAACCTACATACAATACTGTGAAAGTGCTATCGTTCGTGGGGTTCCAATTATCGTGGATTTTGTGGTTGGCTAAAACCACGAAATTAAGTTCCCAACAAAATGCTTTTTTGGCTTTAGTGTTAATGCACAGAATTTTAAACCATGAATTTAAGTACCCACGATATAATGATATTTATGAAAACCACCAAAATTGATGTCCCTGAATAAAAGTACTGTACTTCCACAGTATATCATTGACCTACCACTTATAAATACTGAGAAACTTAACTAAGCACAAAAACTTAGCATGTTCATTGAGCCGTGAAATTGAGGTCACAGACAAAAGCCATATATAAGACTGTCATATACTACTCAAAAGACCGACCTATTTACCAATTATCATTGACCTACCACTTATAGTTACTGAGAAAATGACCTAATCACAAAAACTTAACATGCTCACTAGACCGTGAAATTGAGATCAAGGACAAAAGCCAGACTGTCATGTACTACCTAAGACCAACCTACAGTACAAACAGAGGCATTCAGTTGAAAATCACTCAAATCCGACGTCGGTGAATTGTTTGTGAAACGGGGTGAATGTCCGACAACAAACCCGACATTCACCGACATTCACGGATGTCCGAGAAACTGATAAACAGAGGATTAACTCACCTGCTGTTGTTAATTGTACTTGTCAACATTTATCTACTTGTGATACGAAGTAATTATCTTTAAGTGCATTTAATTATTTTGGAAAAGCTTGCTTTTCATATTTCAAATAGTCGGAATATCGAGATGATATTTTTAAAAAATATTATGCGTATGGCAGAAAATAACTTATAATTGGTATGAACATCGTGAATTATATGTGACTCTCAGAACTCAAAGTTGTTAAAAGATCATATTATATAAAATAATTTGTTACTTATTAAATAATTTGCACGAATATCAGCCTTAAAATTGCGTAATTTGGTTTTGTTAGGTCAAGGTTAATCTTAGTGAGTGACGACCTATAAATAGCACGCTATTAATAACTTTGAATTTAAAAAAAAAACACACGTAAAATAGCTTCAGAGAAAATCAATATTCACATATCCTTGCA
>MJUU01027582.1:0-36225 GCA_002080025.1 Modiolus philippinarum
TTTTCAAGACGTAAAACCGCAACGCATCGTTATGGGAATGACCTCATCTGACGCCGTGAACGGTGACTTCAAGCTCAACCCATGGAACTTTAAACACTATGACTTACAACAAATCACCATGTACTGTGACGGCATACCCGCGGGCGGTATGCCGCTAAAACTTGATTTCAACAGTGAAAGGGGGGCGACTAATGTCACTGCATATGACCAAATTGTATGAAAGTAATGGAATGTGGTTATCGGATGCAGGGAACGATATAAGTAGAACTGACTTTAATGAAGGATATGCTCTTTTTTGTTTCGACTTGAAACCGCATTTCCCCGGCTCGAAATACCTCTCCCTCATCAAACAGGGAAAGGTTCGACTCGAATTACAATTTGGGACTGCTTTACCAGAAACTGTATCATTGCTCATTCTTGCGGAGAACTCTGGATATTTTGAGATAACTGAAAACCGTCAGATAAGAATAGAATCTTAAGCTATGTAAATAAATGAATAAATAAATAAATAAATAAATAAATAAATAAAATATATTTCTTTTTTGCTTTTTTATTAATCACTTTAAACAACATTAAGTCAAAGTTTGACGCGCATCCATTTTCTTCTGGTTTTTGGTGGGAATAAACTGTTTATGCTCCTTTTCACATACACTCGTTGTTTGAGTTGTGTGTTACTCATCACCGCTGATGGTTCACGATTTGGCAGGTACAGGGTGTGGTCAGCGGCAAAAGGACCTTTTCTTGACCTTGCATGACTGTGTAATAATATATAATTTACGAAAGGATATGGAGTAAATGAACATGAGACAATAACACATATGTTAACCCCAACTGTGTAATAATATGTCTACACTCTTTTTTTTATATACTCTGTCACTCACAATATTTTTCCTGATTTTTTTTTGTCAAAAAGAGCCGAAACAATGAAGAAAATTCAACAAGAGAAAATATATATGAACTAAAAAAAAAAGAAAACAAAGAAAACAGACACCAAACACCCCCCACAATGTAAAATAAAAAAAAGATGACAACAAGAAATATGAAATCGTCATGTCTTGCTCCATGTACGTTGCTGGTAGAAAAATCCGAGGAAGGGAAGAGAGTGCATGGAATAACCGCATTGTCATAATGGTCTGTTGGACATGACGCATTATGACATTGCGCTTATTTCGGTGATCAGTATAAATCGGAAATCCAGCGTTTTTTCTCAATCATTACAAGCACGAATAATCTGATGCAATTACATACATTTATTATGTTTTCATATAAAACAAAAATACAATCAATTAGTATGTTTTCAAAAAAACAAACATTCATTATGAATCACATAACAAGTCATATATTTTGCAAACGTTCATTCACAAACTGTTAAAATCTGTCTTCCAGTTTTAATCTTCTTTCCATCATTTGGTAAACATTCTCCTTTACTTGGTTTGATCTAAGTTTATCCAACACGATTACATTCACAAAGAAATACTGCCAGATTGCGTCTTTTGAAACATTCAGTTTGTCTGCTTTTTCTTTATATGATTTCATCACATCCAAAATTTTAAACTTTTCAAAGGCTGCATTAAAGTGAGTATTCAAATGTTCATGATTGTCATTCATGATACATGAACGTCTTGTTTGGCTTGGATGCTCAACCTCACATCCTCTACATGTTGATAATTTTAACTTTTCAATAATTGCCTCAAGGACTTCAGCCATGGGAAACATCAATATAGTTGACAATATTTTTTTCTCCATCAGTGTTATCGAAGACATATCACCCCGATCAATGATCTTCTATGAAAGAATGTAAAAATAGTACACACTCTTTCAAGTTGCACAGCTTGCTCCAAAAGTTTCTGCTGATTTTCAACCTTTTCCCTTCTGATATCAATATTATATTGGTTTCTCTTCCTCTTTTCTTGATAACCACTTGTCCTAAGTCTTCGATATATCGTGCTTCCTTCTTGAACGAATTGAAGTCTAATTGATCAAACTCACATCTATGTGCTTCCTTGCAGAGGTCTACTTGCATCTGTGTCATGGTGAACTACCCTTTCCTTTTATATCACAATCTTATATCACATAATCAGACGTAATGATAACGTATTGTCATCTGGTAGTAATTTAACACGTGCTAATAATTTACCTGAACATGTGTTAATAATTTAGCACAACATGTGCTATTAATTTACTATATCATGTGCATATAATTTAGCTACCAATATCAAATGACTCATGCGATGACTCATCCACTTCTCATAGTTGGACTAGGTAATATATATCCAGTACACCCACTTAATAGACTTAACCATAGTTCAGTATTTGCGCTTTGAGTTGAAAGATTAAGAACCGATGCAATAACAATGATAAATACAATTACCATTTGACACATGTACACAATTTCCGCTTTTGGTACTTTTTCCAAAAATACACCACTTAGAGGAAGATGAACTGTCTGTACTTCTTCTATCTGCCATCATTTAATGAAATACTGTGTGATATCGTAGTATTCACAATATATATATATATATATACGTAAATGAAGTGACAGTTTTATACTTTTTTCTCTATTTACACATATGAAATCGGATGACAGTATGTAAACTCAGCTAATACTGAATCGAAACATTGCCCACAAAAAAATAAATCTTCTTGGAAGTCCTCATGATGATGAAAATTGTACAGTGTACATATGTACAATCTGTTGTATCTCCATGTTTCTACTGGCCAGTCAAATGTACTTTCAAACCTACACTTTTCAACATTTTTCCTTATTAAATTAATTTTTCTAACTCTCATAAACTGTACTCGACCATCTACTTGTCTCCGACATATCATTTCACAAATATTGTGCGTTGGGATTTCCATTATACACTATCATTAAATGAATGTGATTATCAACTAAATTTTATTACAATATATATAGTAGGAGTGATATCATATGTGATTTCTTAATCACAAACATTAAAACATGTATACAAATGAATACCATATCCAAATGTGTAATCCTATTACCTTTTACATGTGTTTATGATTAATCACTCATTAACATGTGTTTTTGGTTTATTACTCATTAACATGTGTTTTTGGTTAATTACTCATTAACATGTGTTTAAGGTTAATAACTCATTGCCATGTGTTATATGTTAGACCTCATTAACCATTGTTGATATTAATTACATCTTACATTTACACAAATGAAAAGCATATGGGAATGTGTAATTGGATCATAATTCCATTCACATGCGTAGTCTATCATTATTATAAAAGATTGATTGATTGATTGAATATTGTTTAACGTCTACTCAGCAATATTTCAGCTATATCAAGTTAATAAATAATCACTATGGGTATGGAAAGGGCCATGGGACGGGAAATTCTGACTGCCACTGGAAAAGTAGGGTGAAATCGTCAAGGGCGGGGAATTTAGCCTTGTTGCCGATCACCTACGGACCACCCCAAAAAGAGCTTGCAACAAGGGTTCTTTAACGTGCAGGAAGCGTGGCATTTCTTCCAACACGTGGACCTGAGTTTACATCCCATCCGAAAGATGGGTTGTGTATTTATTAATCCCGCACAACCACGGAATGGGTCCTATTTCTATATCCCGGGACCCTCGGGGTCAGCCTCCGTTTAGGAGGGGTCACACCCCGCAAACCGGAGATACTGGGTCCTATTTCTATATCCCGGGGTTCCCTCGGGGTCCTCTGTTAGGATGGCTCATACTCCAAGCTCAGAGGATGCTGCGGGCCTATTCTTCAGCCGGAACCGCGCACGGCGGTATTATAAAAGAGGAAATGCGGAAGAATGGTCATATCCTCATCCATCGTAATCATGGACAGTTCTATAGAAGAAATAGCACACACTTTAGCGAAAGTAATTCCTCAAGATGTTGTGAATAAATTACAACAATTTTCATCAGAGGACTTTAACAGTATATTATCTTTAGTGAAGCAAAAGGGGAAAGGCGATTATCAACTTAAGTGTGGATTATGTGAAAAGACCTTCACCAACAGACCTAGTCTATTGCGTCATAGAAAAGCTCACAATGTAAAATTTACATGTGATGAATGTGGATTTGTTACCAATAGAAAGGATTCTTTAATTCGACATTTAAAATTGAAACATGGGCAGCAAAAACGAAAAGAAAGAGATGAAGATAAAAATATAAACCATTGGGAGGTAGCAGTTACATTGATTTACCCATTTCACTGAAGAGGACACATAGTTTACTGAATGTTATTAATACAGATAAGAGATGTTTAATGTGGGCTGTCTTATCCAGTATATATTACAGAGAAGACATAGAAGATCCAGAAAAGGTAGAACACTATTTTGAATTTATTAATACTATTAATGTATCAAATATTGATTTTCCTACACCAATATCTCAGATAGCTAGATTCGAAAGTCAAAATAATATTTCTGTTCATGTATTTGGATTCGAAGCTGGGGAAATATTTCCCCTCTATATTACCAAAAAGACTTATTGTCACCATGTCAATTTATTGTATTTAACTGATGAAGAGAAGGCTCATTATGTGTGGATAAAACACTTAAATAGATTTTTATCTAGATGTACAAAATATAACAAGACATATGTTTTTTGTCAGCTATGTTTGCAGAAATTTACAAATAATGAATTGTTAAATGATCATCAGAGGGATTGCGTAAACTTTAAATTTCAAAAAATTTCGCTTCCCAAGGAAGGTGAAGTATTAGAGTTTACAGAATATGCCAAGACAACCAGAGTTCCTTTTGTTATATATTGTGATTTTGAAACCATTACAAAGAAAATTCACACATGCGATCAGGATCCACACTTATCTTCGACAACTGCATATCAACAGATGGAACCATATAGTTTTGGATATCAAAGAGTTTCTATTGATAACCCCCAGTTATATATCGCGGTCCGAACGTTGTTGAAAATTTCATTGATGCACTACTTGATGAAGAAAAGGAAATTAAGACTATACTATCAAAAATACAACCACTGCATGTGAATGAATTTGTGAAGTTAAAATATAAAGTGGCTAAAACGTGTTATGCTTGTAAAAAACCGCTCAGTGAAAAAAAACCATAAAGTAATTGACCATGACCATGTTACAGGTGACATGAGAGGAATAGCGTGCAATAATTGTAATTTAAAGATGAAAACACCAAATTTTATCCCGGTGGTTTTCCCTAATTTGAAATCGTTCGACGCTGCATTGATAATGAGTAAAATTGGAAAATATAAGGAGCACGATATTAAGATCATCCCTCAAAATTCCCAGAAATACTTGTCGTTTTCATTGTCTAGTTTAAGGTTCATTGATTCACTACAATTCCTGAGCAGTTCCTTGCAAACATTAACGGAGAACTTGGCCGATGAAGGAAAACAACACTTTGAATATTTATCAAGAAGTTTCCCAGACCCCGATATATTTTCATTGTTATTGAGGAAAGGTGTATTTCCATATGACTATGTAGATACGGAGCAGAAGCTAAACGATACGATGCTACCTCCTAAAAAAGATTTTTTCAATCAGTTGACGCAGGAAGACATATCAGACGAAGATTATACATTTGCTAAAAATGTTTGGGAAAAACTAAAAATCAAAAACTTGGGTGAATATTCTGATGTTTATTTAAAAACAGATGTTGCGTTGTTAACAGATATTTTTGAGAGATTTAGATCGATTTGTTTGAACGATTACAATCTTGATCCCTGTCATTATTTTACCTCACCAGGATTCAGTTGGTCAGCTATGCTAAAAAAGACCGGTGTTGTGCTAGATTTAATCCATGATGTAAATATGCTTCTCTTTCTGGAAAAGGGCGTAAGAGGTGGTGTGTCCTCTATTTTTCATAGATATGCAAAAGCAAATAATCCTTATTTATTCGATAGCTACGATCCTTTGCAGAAAACAACATATCTTTCATATCTTGACGCTAACAACTTATATGGGTATGCAATGAGTGAACCTTTACCGTTTGCTAACTTTGTTTGGTTAACCGACAGTGAAATTGAAAAACTAGATATTCATTCTTTGACAGCTAACAGTAAGGAAGGGTATATCTTTGAAGTGGACTTAGAGTATCCAGAGAGTCTTCACTGTTCACACAATGACTTTTCCCTAGCACCCGAAAGAAAATTGATTCAAACAGAGGATCTCTCACCCTATTGCTTTAACATGATGAAAGATGTATTGGGTAAAACAAAACTCCCGAAATGTGAAAAACTTATTCCTAACTTACATGACAAAGAAAGATATGTCATCCACTATAGAAACTTACAATTGTACCTTGATCTAGGAATGAAAGTAAAGAAAGTACACAGAGTGTTAAACTTTCATCAGAAATGTTGGTTAAAAGAATATATAGATTTCAATACTGATAAAAGGAAAAATGCCACCGATGAATTTCAAAAATCATTATATAAGTTATTTAACAATAGTATTTTCGGTCGTTCGTTGATGAATACAAGAAAACATGTAGATATAAAACTTTGTCATACAGAGAAGAAGATTTTAAAATATACATCAAAACCGTCATATAAGTCATGTACAATTTTTAATGATGATTTAGTAGCTGTGGAAAATGAACGTATAAACATTATGATAAAGCAACCTATATACATAGGATTTTGTATTTTAGATTTGTCAAAACATTTAATGTATGATTTTCATTACAATCATATGAAAAAAATATACAAAGATAAAATTAAGGTATGTTTTTCAGATACTGATAGTTTTTTATATTTCATTGAAACAGAGGATGTATATGAAGACATGAAAAACCATTTGCATATGTTTGATACCAGCGATTTTCCAAAATCTCATTTTTTACACAGTACACATAACAAAAAAACTTTAGGAAAGTTTAAAGATGAAACAAATGGAAATCCAATTAGAGAATTCATTGGTTTACGCTCTAAGATGTATTCATATGAAACTGACAGATGAAAAACACACTGCCAAGGGAATTACTAAATCATCTTCTAAAAGGCTAAAACACCAAATGTATAAAGAATGTTTGTTCGAGCAGAAAATTAAAAATTGTGAAATGAATGTAATAAGGAACTCCAACCATGTGTTACAAGCACAAAAAATAATAAAAAAGGGTCTCGTGCCTTTTGATGATAAAAGGTGGATATTAGATGATGGAATTTCAACAAGAGCATATGGTCATAGGGAAAATGTAAATAATGTGTAACTTTTTTAATTTTGTTATTGATGTAGTATGTATAGAAAAAAATAATGTATGTATTGTGTAATGTTTTCATGTTTTTTGTTATTAAGGTAGTATGTAAAGAAAAAAAAATAATGTATGTATTGTGTAATGTTTTCATTTTTTTTTATTTTGTAACTTTTGTATTATGTAAAGAAAATTACTCAATGTATGTAATGTGTAATTAATTATATCATTATTTTCTGAAAATATATTTCGCATACGATGTACATATATGACAGTTCCAATAAATTTATTTTATTATATTGTCTTATTTTATTCTTTCTACAATATATTCTTCATTGAAATACAATGATATCAGTCAATAAAATGTACTTTCCTGAAAAGTAGTCTTTATACCCTGTTCCCCTTGTGACGTAGATTGTCATTGTGACGTAGTTTTTTTATTGCATAACTGTTCTGTAGCTTCGCTGCATTCATCTGGTATTAACTTTTAGCAGATGTTTTGCAATAGCAAATTACGTCACAATGGCAAACTACGTCACAATGGCAAACCTCCACAGTACCACACGGAGCGCCACATTTGCCATGTGGCGTGTGGAGGTTTGCTATCCTATTTTATACTACTTATAACGTTTGGGCGTTTTTCATAGTCAGCTTTGTGAAGAGGTTTGAAAACACAGTTGTGAGAAGGATTGGAAGGATACGCTTTAAGCTTTGTTGCATATTATAAACCAAGTTTAATACGTCTTTCTTCCAAGGATGGTTCATTAGCTGCAAGATAGAAACTCTCCACAAGAGAAGTTCTGATCGTACCTAATGAAAGACGTAAACCTTGGTGGTGAACCGTATCTAGTAATTTAATGTATGATTTACGGGCGGAACCGTAAATAAAACATCCATAATCTAGTTTTGACCGAATCAACGATCGATATAAATTTAATAAAACAGTGCTATCCGCACCCCAGTCGGTACTCGACACAACTTTTAAAATATCTAATGCCTTTAGGAATTTGTTTTTTAACATTTTGATATGGGGAAGAAATGAAAGTTTACTATCAAAAATTAAACCAAGGAATTTGGCCTCTTTTACAATAGTTATAGGGTTATTGTAAAGTTTAAGCTCTGGGTCTGGGTGCATTACAACAGAAATGCATCCCGACTGTTTTCGAGCTTGAAAATTTAAAACCATTTTCAACTGCCCATTTTTCGATTCTATTTAGACATAATTGCAATTGGCGTTCTATGTTATTCATGTTTTTGCCACGATATCAAATCAGAAAATCATCTACATAATGAGATCCATCAATGTTATCTTTTAAAACCTGGGCCAAACTATTTATTTTAATACTAAATAGTGTGACGGAGAGGATGCTTTCTTGTTGAACACACATCTCTTATTCAAACGAGTCAGAAAATGTAGAGTTGACTCTAGCATTGAATTCACGATCCTTGAGAAAATTCTCAATAAAATTTGGTAAATTTCCTCTCTACCCCATATCAAAAAGATCTTTTAAAATGCCATATTTCCATGTTGTGTCATATGCTTTTTCAATGTCGAAAAAGATGGACACTGCATGTTCTTTCTTTAAAAATGCATTTCTAATAAATGTTTCGAATCGAAGTAAATGGTCTATTGTTGTACGACCTTGTCGAAATCCATTTTGGATGACAGAAGATTGTTCGATTCGAGATACCAAACAAGACGGTTGTTTATCATCCGTTCCATTGTCTTACAGACACAGCTGGTTAACGCTAGTGGTCTGTAATGAGATGGTTCGGAACGATCTTTACCCGGTTTTGGAATAGGTACTATAGTTGCTTGTTTCCACATAGTTGCTTGTTTCCACATAGGTGGTAGTTTCCCTGTTTCCCAAATATTATTATTGATTGATTGATTGAATATTGTTTAAAGTCTACTCAGCAATATTTCAGCTATATCAAGACGAGAACAAGTTTGTTATTAAATAAATCTTTGGGGTATGGAAAGGGCCATGGGACTGGAAAAGTTGGGTGAAATCGTCAAGGGCGGGGAATTTAGCCTTGTAGGCGAACACCTACGGGCCACCCCAAAAAGAGCTCGCTACAAGGGTTCTTTAACGTGCAGGAAGCGTGGCATTTCTTCCAACACGTGGACCTAAGTTTACATCCCATCCGAAAGATGGGTTGGGTATTTATTAATCCCGCACAACCACGGAATGGGTCCTATTTCTATGTCCCGGGACCCTCGGGGTCAGCTTCTAAATATTATTAAAAAGGTTTAAAAGATTTTCCAGAGTTGTTCAAGGAAGATGCTTGATGAGTTGATAATGGATATCGTCAAGGCCACATGCCGTGTCATGTGCCTTATCCAAGGATTGTTTCAATTCATCCATCGAAAACAATCTGTTGTATTCCTCTGTATTTTTAGATTTAAAGTTAAGTTTGTTTCGTTCCTTTTGTTCTTTAATTCTCTGGAATGTGGGTCCTAGATTTTTAGAAGAAGAATGTTTCTCAAAAGTTTCTCCAATTTTATTTGCAATATCTTTTTCAGATGTTAAAATATCTTGTCCGTTTTTGATGTGATGGACATTAGCTTTCCTATTTTTACCTTTGATTTTTTGTACCATATTCCATACTTTGTTCATAGGGGTGTGGCAATTTAATTTAGAAACGAAGTTGCGCCAAGAAGTGCTTCTTCTTTGTTTAAAGGTTCTTCGAGCTTTTGCGCAAAAAACGCGAAAATTGCCAAGGTTGTCCGTCGTTGGATGTTTATTAAAAAGTTGCTCTGCCTTTTTACGATATATCAGAGCATCATCACAGTAATCGTTATACCAGGGTTTCCCAGGACGTTTTGGGTTTGCCGAAGTTTTCGGTATAGATTTATCTGCAATGGAAAGTATTTTTTCACTGAAAAGACTTAAGGGATCAAGAACATCTTCAAACAATTCAGATTTCAATTCTTCTCTACATAAATTTTCATAGAGTGACCAATCAGCTTTATCAAATTTAAAGCGCTGTGGCTTTTCTCCGGTAGTAGAATAAAGATGTTGAAGAATGATCGGAAAGTGATCACTACTACATAAGTCGTCGTGTACTTTCCAGGAGAAGTCCAACAGTAGAGATGGGTCAGTTATAGTTAGGTCTATAGCTGAGTAAGCCCCATTTCCAGGATGTAAATAAGTATTTGAACCGTCATTAAAGATGCATAAACCTTCTTGCGACATTATGTCTTCAATCTTTTTACCTTTGTCATTCAAAGCAGAACTACCCCACAATGGATTGTGTGCATTGAAATCGCCCATTATTAAAAATGGGGCGGGCAGTTGGTCAGTCAAGTTTTTAAGTTGACTCAAACTGGGGTTGAAATTTGGTGGTAAGTATACAGAACATTATGTGATCGTTTTATCTAAAGAAATTCACACTGCAACAGCCTGAAGATCGGTATTAAGAACTAAAGTACTGTGGACGATATTGTTGTTGACGAGAATGGTTGAGCCGCCAGCAGCTCGTTCATGCTCAGGTACATAAGTGCTATAGAGGGAGTAGTTCTTTACATTCAACGTATCACTTTTCTTAAGGTACGTTTCCTGAAGACAAAATGCCACAGGATTAAAAGCTTGAATTAATAAAGTAATTTCAATAAAATTTATCTTAAAACCTCGGCAATTCCACTGAATTGTATTGTTCATTTTAGTCGTATTGGTGAGATATTTCCCTTTCGGGAAACTGAAGGATGACGAGACGATGATCCACTAACAGACGAAGACCTGCTGTGTGGTCGTTCATTTTCGATGTTATTTTCCGTGTCTGTATCCATCTGGTCTTCGAAAGTTTCCCAAATGCTTACGTCCCACTACGGTTTGGGGCGTGGACCAGGTTTTTTAGGTTTACCAGTGTCTTCGTCTGAAGACAGGTTTTCATATCTGTTAGAAGTGCAAATAGCAGGGTTGGACTTTTCGAGTCTACTCTGTCTGTGGCTATTTGCACTTCTAGGTGTTTTTTTATTTTCTGCAGTAGACAAACATTCTGCTGATTTTTGGTCGTTGGCTTTAGTAATTTTAGGACAAGTCTTTAAATTTATGTTTGAAGGGGATTTGGACAAAGATTGTGTTGACTGCGATGATTGTGTTGACTTTGTTGAATTTGAAGCTTTTTTAAATTTTTTCATTCGGTACAGTTTTTACTGATAATGGCCTTGGAATTTGAGTGTCAATTGGCCAGGTATAATTTGTTTGGGTTTCCACATGCGAGAAAGAGTAAGGTTTTTTAACTTTGTCTGCATATGTGGATGTTGCTGTTGAGGATGTATTTGATGAGGAAAGGAGTAGGTGCGATAAGGGCCTTATTTGGCCTCAAAAAGTAAGTTTGCTTATGTTCACAATATTTTTTGTTGAAATGTTCTATGGATATGGGTTATCAAATCAACAGGTAGATTAAACAAGTATTGATGTACGATTACAGAGTTTTTCAGTGTAGAAAATGGGACAAATTGCACATTTTGTCAAAAATTGACAAATTTGACTAATTTTGACTACTTTTTCTGATGAGGAAACATAGAGCACAGGCAAGAACCAGAAAAATATTTATATGGGAGGTACAATACATTTGTACTAACAAGTTGGTAAATTATCTAGTTGGTTCTTGAATGTGCTCTATATTTCCGGCCTCAAAAACCGTTCGAAAATATGCGAAATTCCTTGTATTTCCATGTTAACGTTGAAAAGTAGCTTTAACATGACGTCAGAACTTTCTTATTGTGACGTCATGGGTTCTACATTTTGTATTTTTTCCTTTAGTGGGATCTGAACTTTCAAACCAAAAAGAAAGAAAAAATTCAAGTGCAACTTAAAAAATCACCAAAATGTAGGGCCAAATCCGGCCCTTATCGCACCTTGTCCTTTGTTGACGTGCATCTTTGTTTGAAATGTTTTTCTCCGTTTTAAGCTTTAGAATTTCCTTTTCCTTGGTATAAAGGGGACAATCCCGTGAGGACGCCATATGCGCACCGCTGCAGTTTGCACATTTCTGTGCATTACCACATTCGGTGCCCTGGTGTCCCTCCTCTCCACATTTAAAACATTTCAACTTGCCCCTACATTGTTTGGTGCCGTGACCAAACTTTTGGCAAGTGAAACGTCTAACTGGGTTTGGTAGGAATTTGTCAACCTTTACACCAAAGGGGCCAATTTTCAATGATGGTTGAGGAATTGGAATATTGAAGGTTAAAAGAAAAGTATTAAGTTTAATAGCGCTCCCTGATTTTTTCGAAATAAATCTTTGTACTTTTGTAACGCCTTGTGATGATAATTCGTCACAAATTTCCTCATCGCTAACATCTGAAAGATACTGACTTCTGTCTCTCATAATACCACGACTGCTATTAAGAATTCTGTGGGGAGATGCCGAAACTTTGAATTCTAAAATTTTAGTTATTTTTAGTAAATTTTCGCTCTGAGTTTTGGAAGAAGCTACAATTAGTAAGTCACCTGATCGCATTCTGGAGACGGTTTTTACTGTTCCAGCGATGCTTTGGATGGTCTTTTTGAAAGCAAATGGGTTGATTTTTGATATTTGCTTATCAGATGATCCAGTCAACACAATAAATTTTGTCCAACTGTTATCTTCAACTCCTGGAATGGAATTGTCTAGTTTCCTTTTTCTATTTGGAACTTGTTGGTTTTGAGGGGTTTGTTGTGCCATGAAGAAAGAAAGGAGATTTCACCACCTATGTCACCCACCCACCACGGAGTGCCAACAGGGGCGATACTTTGATTCTAGGGATCTCCACCAGAAAGTATCAAGTGTTCCAAAGATGGTATACTCAAGTGGAGCGTAACCATCAGGCACTGATGGAAAGCGTACTACTTAATTGACCCATGAGCCACCGCCTTTTCCAGTATCCCTACACTGCTTTGGTGTTTTAAATCAAGACAAAAATGTTACACTAGTTAACTTAAACTCAAGTTTGAAAGATATACTGGAGGGCTTGGTGTGACCAGCCGATTGATCGGACCGGGCCAATCCGACCTTCCGTTTAGATGATATCAGAGCCAAAGTAAGATATTGATCCTGTATTCTCAGCCCAACGGATATTTTATGGCCGAAGCGGGAGTCTGAACACAGGCTCGCACCCACCAGGATCTCGTCAACCATCGACACGGGTCTCGACAAACGGCAAACGTGTCGCCTCTGTTAGGAAGACTGATACTCCAAGCTCAGAGGATGCTGTGGGCCTATTCATAAGCCGGGACCGCGCACGGCGGCCAATTGTAAGAGCTGTAGCGATTAATTCTGAATACAACATTAGGTTCAAAATTTACCTTGTGGAAATCAGATTTACTATAAATCGAACTGTTACATGAAATCGTCTTATATTTTAAAGCATTTAAATTTATTATCCACCATTTGTAAGAGCTGTAGCCATTAATTCTGAATACAACATTTGGTTCAAAACTGGATCCCTGTTATCAATAATAGCGCACTTGGTAACACAAGTTATAAACACAAGCCGGTTAATCTTTCAGCTCATATGGTTTGATGTGTTGAATTATCTGCTATGAGACGTTAGTAGTTATTAATACAAAAATTTTAATTACCTTATAAAGCCAATGTCGAATTGCTGATTTTTAACATATCGTAGTGATTACATGATGAATGCTCGACCTTTGAAAAATAAAGCAGTGACCTATTGTTATAACTTAGTTTTGAGACACACATCATAGTAATTTCCATAATAATACATTAAAATAATACTAGTGACAAGGAAGAAGTGTCAATTTGCTCTCAAAGGAAAATATTTTGATATTTCTGATGTGTTTTATTTGCAAATTATGTATATTTCTCTTCATTTGATATGTAGGCCTACATCCTAATTAAATTATTATTCTGAGTTGTCAAAACAATAAAAGCTACACGGTTATTTTCTGGCATCATATAAACTTAACAGCTTATTTTTGATTATTAGATAGAGAAAGTTACTTTTGATTTGTATGCAATATTCCATATTATCTTGAACGTATCCAAAAAGGTGAATTACTGTTGTTTAAATATTGAAAGCGATAACATGTAAACTAGAACAATGAATTATTCAAGCTGCACTAAACAATTCTCGCTTTGGTGATTTTCAACATCTTCTCTATCCGAAAGAGTTCGAAATTAAGGATACTATAGACACTTCCACGTCCACATCATTCTTGACTTTCAACTGCAAATTTAAAATAGAGATAGAGCAGTTGTAAGAACACTTTGCAAGTTGATTTATTTGTTGACAACCCCGCATACATGAACAAAGGAGAAGATACATCGATGTAGCGTTGCTCGACAATTAGTAATGAATTCCTCTCCAACCGGTCACTAGCAGATATGTTATAATCTTGTTCGGCAATTTTGATATTATCACGATCTTGAAAGGCTTAACACAATTGTGTTAAGAACGTGTAAAATTTTTAGTTGATTTTCAAGAAAATTGATTTCAAAGACGATCAAGACGCATTGAGATAGTTTAAGATCAAGTGATCCGCTTGTTTATTGGGCTCAGGAACGATCAAGACAAGTAAGGTTGTTAAGATCAAACAAGATCTCGATT
This sequence comes from Modiolus philippinarum, assembly GCA_002080025.1. Lineage (NCBI taxonomy): Eukaryota > Metazoa > Mollusca > Bivalvia > Mytilida > Modiolidae > Modiolus > Modiolus philippinarum. The sequence goes on from MJUU01027582.1 coordinate 14,735, forward strand.
TGATCTTGTTTTATCGGGAAAAACTGATCACATCTTGAAGGCTATTATCTTGAAATACGACTGAATATCGGACACTGTCGTAACAAAATTGTGTTAAGCCTATCAAGATCGTGATCAGATCAAAATGGCCAAGCAAGATTATAACGTATCTGTTTATGGTGCTAGGGACCGTCTTGAACTTACTATGAGGTATGAGCATAGCTTGATGAAGGCCTCATGGTCACTTCAAGATGCAGTAGAACAATTCAGGCGTTGTTCCATTGCTTGGTTTAATCATGTATTTGTAGTGACTTCGTCACACGTGCATTTACTCAATATCTTTTCATTGCCATCAGGATGTTTCATCGCAAACAATATCACTTCAATGATCAAATTGTAAATTTCCTTTTTCTTTGCAGCAACATCTCAACAACACATGCATATAAAATTTACATCCCAAACTCATTCGCTTCTCAAAGGCCTGTGGTCCATACAGTGACTTCCTTGATATGACTAGGTTTATAGCAGATAGGCTATTTCACCAATTACTTTAAGAAATTACTACAGATGTTTTTGGTCGAAATCACGACCTTGTGGACCGCTATGAGATACATATTTCCAAGACGTCAACAGATTATCCCCATACACAGATTAAGTTTGTTAATTCCTATTCTGGATTTGACTTCACTACCAAATTGATATGGTCAACGGCTATCTAGTATGAAACAGGAGATATCACTCAACCGGTGCACATAGTTTCGGCCATGTTTTTTATTAGGTCCGTGTTGTTCACATGAATGTGTATCTCCATTCTTTTAGTTCCTTACTCCTGTGAGGTCTTGATGTGTCCTATGTTGTCATTGTCTTTGGCTAATTCTGTTTTTGGACTGATTGTTTGGTTCTCCCTTACTTAGAAGGCTGTCTACAGCCATTCATTCTTTTGTTAAATTTAACAAGATAACGTATATTGAGTGTGCATCTATATAAATTTCAAATACAAAAGATATTAATGAATATAAGATTGATTGATTGATGTTTTACGCCAACTTCAGCAATATTTCAGCTATATTGTGGCGAGAACAGTTAAATATATTGCACAATTTTAATAAATAAATATATAAAATATAAATAGAAAACCATTACAGCTTTATACAAGTAAAACCGGTGTGTAAAATATAAAAACATAATACGAGAATTGTAAGTTTAATTGTTATGATATTAGAACTTTAAGATAAATCCATTTAAATCTTATGAAATAAATTGGTTGCTTTTTAAAATTTAACGATTTTGTCGCCAGCGACATTTGTAAATAGGTCTTTAAGACAATCAGCAGAATAAAAATCACGCCTGATATCGGCAACATCTACATAGTTAATTAAAACATGTTGAATTGTATAAGGACAATTGCATGGAACACATTCAGGTCGGTCATCACTGTTGAGGATAAAACTAAGTGTTGTTCTAGTATGTCCAATACGACATCTGGTCAACACTACCTGTTCCCTACGGTTTTTACCGCAGGAACCGACTTGTTTACCGACGTCTGACTGTATTCCATGCAGTTTATTATTTATTTGCAGATCCCTTTTGGCCTGCCATAACTTGAAAATGTATTTAACTATTAAAGGCTTCATGTCAGTGTGCGGTACTGGACAATCCGCCATCTCGTCATCTAGTGCATCCTTGGCTTCCTGGTCAGCAACTGTGTTTCCATAGAAATGAATATAAGAAAAATATTTCAACATAAAGTTAGCTGAAAAAGATGTTAATTAATGCAAGTAAAATAATTCGATATAAAGTTACCTTAAACATGTTAATGGTTCAAACATCGTACGAATGCTTTCAGCTTTATTCGGACAGTATAGAATAAATTCCCGTTAGGGACCTCTCGCCAATTGTGTTGGGAGGGGGTAAATTCGTTTCAATTTTAAAATATGTAAAGTCGGGAAAAGGCGCTGAATTCAGTAGCCGGCTTAAAGAGAGTTCCATTCCATTAAAAATTTGGATTTTTTCGCAGATTAACTAACAATACATTGGTATCATCCGTTTATCTGCAAAATATATATATATAATCTGTGATATTATATCAGAATCCATAGAAACATAGAAAACATCCGTATCATTTTATTTGTTAAGCCTCACTTTTAGTAACCATGGTTAGAATGGAAAACAATATGGCAGCCCTTATTGAAGCAAACATTGATGGAGACATTGACTTCAGCTCTCAGCATCACCTCTCTTGCTATAAACCAAATATACACCTGCTCACCACATTTACTTAGGGGAGTGTTAAGAGATCTGTCTAGTCCATACAGGCCTTAATAAGTTGAAGCCATTTAAATGAAACTGACTCGACAAATACATCGTCTCGATTCCAACCTTGACATTCAATTGATTCCAACCTTGACATAGTTGGTTTTTGATTCTAACCCTGACAAAGTCGCTTTTGAAGTAAAAGTAAACTTAAGCTAAATACAAAGTCAAACTCAAATTCCAAAAAGGCATCATTCAGAAGGAAATAGATGTCCTGTGTAGGAAAGAGGTACTTAAAAAATATCGTCATCACTGACAACAGCGATTAAAAATTAAGCCAAAATCCATGTAGAGTCTACAATAAAATCTCTTCAGCCCAACAATCTACTAATTTAAAAAATGAACGGAGAGGGAAAAACAATAAAATAAACTCTCAGTAATAGAAGGATCACTAAATGACCAAATACGTTTCGGTAAAACAACTGGATAATGAACTTCAGTTCCTAAATTAAATTATACAACGTCTTGAGAGGGGGTTTGAAAGCCAAGAACAATATTTAGGACGTATTAGTCTCCAATTCCACAAACTATGAGTGCCGGCAGACAATCTTGGAGAGTAACTCGTCCTGAAGGTACTTATACACTTATACTTGATGTATTATATAGGTGCTGTATTCTCTAAGAAAAAAGAGCTAAAGGATAATAAAGGAAGAGCAGACAGTCGTAAAATAACCATCACACCAGAAGAACAGGACGTCAGCTTTGGTGATTATAATTTAAACAAAAACAAAATAAAACAAATACATGTGATAAATAACTAATACCGAACGTACTGCAAATTCAGTTTCTGCTCAGGCCATTTCGACAACCTATACCTCTTCAGTGCAGATAAAAGCTTAACATTTGGGAAACCATTAACCCAAAGATGTTTAAAAAAAAGAGAAGGAAAATAACCGATATGATTTAAGAGCCAAAATCTGAAAAGCCAAAATCTGCTTAGGACAGAGTATTGCATGCTGAAGTACTCCTTAGTTTTCAATAAATGCCGAAGTTTTTCATTTTCAAATCTCCAAATTTTCTATAGATTATAGTTTGCCTATTTCATATCCCCCGCCAATTATTCAACAGATGTTCATGTATCTTTTTTGCAATTTCTACCTTCTTGTCATATACTAACATTTAAAGTGGTTATTTAAGCAAATAGTTTGCTTCCATCCAAATTGACCTAATATGGAACCGAAGGATTTAAATAAAAGTGCCATGTTGTCCATACTTCTGTGTTTGTTGTTTTGATCACTGACTACATAACATTTACAAGAGCAATATGAAATATAAATATAAAACCATTACAGCTTTATACAAGTAAAACCGGTGTGTAAAATATAAAAACATAATACGAGAATTGTAAGTTTAATTGTTATGATATTAGAACTTTAAGATAAATCCATTTAAATTTTATGAAATAAATTGATTGTTTTTAAAAATTGAACGATTTTGTTGCCAGCGACATTTGTAAATAAGTCTTTAAGACAATCAGCAGAATAAAAATCACGCCTGATATCGGCAACATCTACACAGTCAATTAAAACATGTTGAATTGTATAAGGACAATTGCATGGAACACATTCGGGTCAATCATCACTGTTGAGGATAAAACTATGTGTTGTTCTAGTATGTTCAATACGACATCTGGTCAACACTACCTGTTCCCTACGGTTTTTACCGCAGGAACCGACTTGTTTACCGACGTCTGACTGTATTCCGTGCAGTTTATTATTTATTTGCAGATCCCATTTGGCCTGCAATAACTTGAAAATGTATTTAACTATTAAAGGCTTCATGTCAGTGTACGGTACTGGACAATCCGCAATCTCGTCATCTAGTGCATCCTTGGCTTCCTGGTCAGCAACTGTGTTACCATAGATCCCCACATGACTAGGGATCCAAACATAAATGATTTCTTTGCCTTAAGTTTTTTTGTAGAATTCGGCTATTTTCAAAATAATTGGGTGTTTAGTTTTCCGACTATCAATTGCAAAAAGGCAAGAGAGAGAGTCGGAACAGATCATGAATTTATATGATTGCGATAAAGCTACAAATTTAAGTGCTGAATAAATAGCGTTAGCTTCAGCAGTGAATATGGAACTAGAGGATGGTAATCGAAGAGTTGCTGCACGATCCCCAAAAACGGCTGCAGAAGCCACTCTATCTCCATCCTTAGAGCCATCTGTGTAAATTTGCAAGTATTCAGGATGTTCAGATTTAATTCTTGCAAAGTCCTGCTGGATAACCAGAGGATTGGTATCAACCTTTTTCTGTTTGCGTAGTTCAAAATTAAATGTTGGTTTTTGGTTCAGCCATGGAGGTTTTTTGGGAGTTTCTATAGGAGCTATTTTATCTAAATTTATATTAGCAGATTCAAGGTGTGGTTTGATACGAAGACCAAAAAGTTGTATAACGTTTGGGCGTTTTTCATAGTCAGCTTTGTGAAGAGGTTTGAAAACACAGTTGTGAGAAGGATTGGAAGGATACGCTTTAAGCTTTGTTGCATATTGTAAACCAAGTTTAATACGTCTTTCTTCCAAGGATGGTTCATTAGCTGCAACATAGAGACTCTCCACAGGAGAAGTTCTGAACGCACCTAATGAAAGACGTAAACCTTGGTGGTGAACGGTATCTAGTAATTTAATGTATGATTTACGGGCGGAACCGTAAATAAAACATCCATAATCTAGTTTTGACCGAATCAACGATCGATATAAATTTAATAAAACAGTGCACCCCAGTCGCTACTCGACACAACTTTTAAAATATCAAATGCCTTTAGGCATTTGTTTTTTAACATTTTGATATGGAGAAGAAATGAAAGTTTACTATCAAAAATTAAACCAAGGAATTTGGCCTCTTTTACAATAGTTATAGGGTTATTGTATAGTTTAAGCTCTGGGTCTGAGTGCATTTTCCGCTTACAACAGAAATGCATCCCGACTGTCTTTGAGCTTGAAAATTTAAAACCATTATCAACTGCCCATTTTTCTATTCTATTTAGACATAATTGCAATTGGCGTTCTATGTTATTCATGTTTTTGCCACGATAGCAAATCAGAAAATTATCTACATAAAGAGATCCATCAATATTATCTTTTAAAACCTGGGCCAAACTATTTATTTTAATACTAAATAGTGTGCCGGAGAGGATGCTTTCTTGCGGAACACCCATCTCTTGTTCAAACGAGTCAGAAAATGTAGAGTTGACTCTTACATTGAATTCACGATCCTTGAGAAAATTCTAAATAAAATTTGGTAAACTTCCTCTAAACCCCATATCAAAAAGATCTTTTAAAATGCCATATTTCAATGTTGTGTCATATGCTTTTTCAATATCGAAAAAGATGGACACTGCATGTGTTTTCTTTAAAAATGCATTTCAAATAAATGTTTCGAATCGAACTAAATGGTCTATTGTTGTACGACCTTGTCGAAATCCATTTTGGATGTTCGACAGAAGATTGTTCGATTCGAGATACCAAACAAGACGGTTGTTAATCATCCGTTCCATTGTCTTACAGGCACAGCTGGTTAACGCTAGTGGTCTGTAATTAGATGGTTCGGAATGATCTTTACCCGGTTTTGGAATGGGTACTATAGTTACTTGTTTCCACATAGGTGGTAGTTTCCCTGTTTCCCAAATATTATTAAAAAGGTTTAAAAGAATTTCCAGAGTTGTTAAAGGAAGATGCTTGATGAGTTGATAATGGATATCGTCAGGGCCACATGCCGTGTCATGTGCCTTATCCAAGGATTGTTTCAATTCATCCATCGAAAACAATCTGTTGTATTCCTCTGTATTTTTAGATTTAAAGTTAAGTTTGTTTCGTTCCTTTCGTTCTTTAATTCTCTGGAATGTGGGTCCTAGATTTTAATAAGAAGAATGTTTCTCAATAGTTTCTCCAATTTTATTTGCAATATCTTTTTCAGATGTTAGAATACCTTGTCCGTTTTTGATGTGATGTACATTAGCTTTCCTATTTCTACCTTTGATTTTTTGTACGTTATTCCATACTTTATTCATAGGGGTGTGGCAATTTAATTTAGAGACGAAGTTGCGCCAAGAAGTGCGTCTTCTTTGTTTAAAGGTTCTTCGAGCTTTTGCACGAAAAACGCGAAAATTGCCAAGGTTGTCCGTCGTTGGATGTTTATTAAAAAGTTGTTCTGCCTTTTTACGATTTATCAGAGCATCATCACAGTCATCGTCATACCAGGGCTTCACAGGACGTTTTGGGTTTGCCGAAGTTTTCGGTATAGATTTATCTGCAATGGAAAGTATTTTTTCACTGAAAAGACTTAAGGGATCAAGAACATCTTCAAACAATTCAGATTTCAATTCTTCTCTACATAAATTTTCATAGAGTGACCAATCAGCTTTATCAAATTTAAAGCGCTGTGGCTTTTCTCCGGTAGTAGAATAAAGATGTTGAAGAATGATCGGAAAGTGATCACTACTACATAAGTCGTCGTGTACTTTCCAGGAGAAGTCCAACAGTAGAGATGGGTCAGTTATAGTTAGGTCTATAGCTGAGTAAGCCCAATTTCCAGGATGTTAATAAGTATTTGAACCGTCATTAAAGATGCATAAACCTTCCTGCGACATTATGTCTTCAATCTTTTTACCTTTTGTCATTCAAAGCAGAGCTGCTCCACAATGGATTGTGTGCATTGAAATCACCCATTATTAAAAATGGGGCGGGCAGTTGGTCAGTCAAGTTTTTAAGTTGACTCAAACTGGGGTTGAAATTTGGTGGTAAGTATACAGAACATAATGTGATCGTTTTATCTAAAGAAATTCCCACTAAAACAGCCTGAAGGTCGGTATTTAGAACTACAGTACTGTGGACGATATTGTTGTTGACGAGAATGGTTGAGCCGCCAGCAGCTCGTTCATTCTCAGGTACATAAGTGCTGTAGAGGGAGTAGTTCCATTCAACGTATCATTTTTCTTTAGGTGCGTTTCCTGAAGACAAAATGCCGCAGGATTAAAAGCTTGAATTAATATTCTCCGTTTATAAGCTAATTAGAATGCCAGAACTGCACGTTATTTTGTGAGACATCGGCGATTTTGAAAATGACATTTGTATTACCATTATGCCATATAGTTCCATGTAATGTGAGCCTTGCAAAACAATTGTATTTACGAGACAAGTAACGTGGAATACGGTGTAAAGACAACTTTTATTCTAGTCAAGGGGGAGATAACACATTTCGTCCATATAGTTTGTTTCCTAATTTATAGTTTTTTCAGTACTGATAATTTTAATATAAATGTATAAAAAAAACTGCCCAATGGTGTCTTCATGTATTTTTCATTACAATAAAATTCAAATACCAACAATAAAAAAAGAAATTAAAGGTGTCTGAAACCCTACCAGTTGAAGAGGGGGATAATTGATGTAAACCATTATGGCATTTGACAAAGAATTATAGAGCTGGGTTCCTTGAAAAATAAAAACAAAATTTAAATATATATATAATTAATTTAATTTTAGGAAAATTTGAATAATGAAAAACACATTGAAAGTAGAAAAGGCATATAACGAGCTCTATAAAGGACGACACTACGCCATTTTACGATTATCATATGTATTATCTTTTTTGTACACAGAGGATTTTTGAAGAAAAATAACCTACTTTTAGGCAGAAAGTCACAGAATTTTACACCATAGGATTTGCAAACATTGGATTTTGATTAACATCTAAAGACAAAGTACCTGTAGTAAGTAGTCATAACATGTATGCAATAGCAGAGGGATCCATTACTATATGACTAAAGACGTACAATGTAATATTGTAAGAAACGATAAACGAGACTTGATAGAAGAAATTCTATAATGCAAGGATAAAGCAACAACTTCTGAAGATCGAACCCTTAATAATGAACAGAGAAATCCTGCAAGCAGAAAGGGTTCATTTTTTGAGAAAAGAAGGGAGGCTGTATTTTGTTTTTTTGAACAATAAACCAACTTTACAGAATGAAGATTATCTTATTATAATAAGAGATGCAACAACAAATAACCCAATATTATTGTGCTACAAAGTTATCATCAAAAGATAAGGAATTTACATTACTTATTTATTACTCGTCGATGTATTTTATGCACTGAATGATGCATTAATAAGTAAGAGTTAAAACTATAAGCAATAAACTATAGACAATATAGAAGGGGTCTTCATACTGCATGGGGCGTGACGTTTCTCCACACAGTTTGGTACAATGGTTCGCAGTCAGCTTTTTGTATTATAACCTGAGTATCCCGCATAGACATGGCATTCCCCTATCCACCAACTGGGGACGCGCCTGGCAGCTCTGTAGCCGGAGCCCCTGAAAACCGGTTCAGGTGCCGGGCCTAAAGATTAAAACTTAATGTGTCTACATGACAGGTGTTGCAGAACGACAAGAACATAGAACTTAACACTTATAGAACATGTAGAACATATCACTTGTATCAAACTTACATATTGCTGATATATTCAGTTTCTGAGAATAATTCAACAACAATTATTGAACAAGTTTTAAATAATATAATCAGTACATTTGTACCTTTATATTCTATATATTCTATACATTTTACATGTAAGGATACATTCCTAGCTTTTCCCGAAATTGCCACTTGTAATGCAAAGCAGATGCAACAATGAATTTATTAAAACCTTTAGGGAATACAGAATCTCAAGATTATTAACGACGTGAGCGATTGAAGTGTAACGAATGTTAAAAGTTAAAACAAAAAAAAAGAAATGGTAATTGAAATTAAGCACGAGTTCAATGAGAATGAAAATGTTGCCAATGTGAACGAGTTTCATTGCTGTGTTACATTTTGTAATCTGCTTCTCCAATTTGCATAGACTGAATAAACATGTAAAGAAATAGAAAAGTTTGTAACTGTAATTATATTGCATTCTTCACAACGCGAGGTGAATCGTAGACATATGATCTGTTGCACATCTAGGCTTTTCTTTGATGAAATATGTGTGGATTTCCACTAATAAAAAAGCACTTTTTACAAGATTGTGGGGTGAATAAAGTACCAATTCTTAACTTTAGAGGAAATCGATTCAATGCACTATTTCACAATGCAAGTGCAACCTTTGATTCGACATTTTCTTTTTATGTACCTGTAAATGGAATCATTAAATCAACCCCAGTCAGCAATTCTCCATTTTCTACATGAACCAATTATCACGTCTTTATACTGAGCTAAAGGTCTCATCGGCTATCCCATTACTAGTACAACTCTATATTTTCAGATAGTTTTAAAAGTTTAGTCTTATCGAAAGGAGCACAACATACCAGTCTGTTGTTAGTGAACCTACTTCTGTGTCAGCTTTTTTCCACTTGAGATCATTTTTTTTGTGTATTAAAAAACCCGCCTTATCAGATATCTTTATAAAGAGTTTTTCAAATATGGTGCAGATATTACAACGTCCATAGTACAAAATGAAATTTCAAATTAATATTCCGTAAACTTCAAAATAAAAGTACTGAAAGATTTTAACAGGTTGAATTATTTTATGGCAAGTGAGGAAATAAACAGCTCAGTCATCCTCCAGTAATAAGTCCCTCGAACGTATGAAGATTCAGCTAGACGGACAACAAAACAATAGCACCTAAAATGTCTACTCCCGTTGTCATAAATTCCTCCGCCTCTATGGTGCAAATATTACCTATTTACCGTTTCTATTTGGACTTTTATTTTTAGCCGAGTTGCGACGAAGTCGAACTCGGCTTATAATTTGATGAATGGTGTCTGGGCGTCCGGGCGTCAACTTTTGGTTTCCGCACGATATCTTGAGAACAACATGTCATATGTAAATGAAACTTTGCACAGACATGAGTTATGATAAGAGGAAGATCCCTATTGATTTTGGGGTTTGTGTGACAAAGGTCAAGGTCACAAATTCTAAAAATAGAACAAAAATTTGACTTATTCGTTTCCACACAATATCTCCAGAACCACATTACACATCCAAATGAAACTTGGCATATACATTAGTTATGATTAGAGGATGAAACCTATCGATTTTGAGGTCTGTGCAACAAAGGTCAAGGTCACAACTTCTAAAAATGTAACAAAAATTAAACAGTTCAATAAAGCCTAAAATCACATGTTCGGTATTATTTGACAACAAAAATTGCTAAAAAAAATTTATTGTTCATACAAAAGTAGTTTTTATACTGCTAGATCATTTAAATTAATTTTATAGTTCTAATTATGTTCACCAACACACTTTTTTTGGGTGTCAATAACTTAAAAATTAGGTTGAATGAAAAGCCAGAATTAAAAAAGGAGGTAATAAAACTAAGGGAGGTAATTAATTTAATATGAAGAAGTACTCAATATTACTAAAAGTTTTTTTTTGCAATGTCCAGTAAATAAAATCTTAGATGAAAAAAAACTACATTTGTGTATTCTGATTTTTTGTAAATTATTGATTTCAGCAACACATATTACCTGAAGTATAAGGGGAACCCCTGCTCAAATTTTTTTTTGAAAGGTGGTCTGAAATGGGTTGTAATGGATAGTGGAGCTTTCAGTTGCAATGGAAACCAAACCAGAACACTGAATCTTTGGAAAAAAAGTGTTCTGCTACATATTTTCCGTAACAATATAAATTAGATTTGAAGGGGAACCCTAGCAAAATTTTTTTTATGAAAGGGGGACTCGAAATGTTTTGATTTCAGCAATACATATTACCTGGATTATAAGGGGAACCCCTGCCCAAATTTTTTTTGAACGGTGGTCTGAAATGTATTTTAATGGATAATGGAGCTTTCAGTTGCCATGGAAACTGAACCAGAAGATTGAATCTTAGAAAAACAGTATTCTGCTACATATTTTTCCTTGCAATTTTGGATATTTGTATAAAGGGGAACCCCTGACAAATCTTTATTTTGAAAGGGGGACTTGGAATATTTTAAAACTAATTTCAGCAATATGTATAACCTGGATTATAAGGGGAACCCCTACCCAATTTTTTTTTTGGATGGTGGTCTGAAATGGGTTGTAATGGATAGTGGAGCTTTTAGTTGCCGTGGAAACCAAACCAAAACACTGAATCTTTCAAAAAAGAATTCTGCTTCACAATTTCAGAAATATGTATAAACTAGATTATAAGGGGAACTTCTGCCATTTTTTTAAAAGGGGGGGGGGGCTTGGAATGTTTTGATTTCAGCAATATGTATGTAACCTGGATTATAAGGGGAACTCCTGCCCAATTTTTTTGTCAGAGGTGGTCTGAAATAAGTTGCAATGGATATTGGAGATTTTGGTTGCTATGCATACCAAACAAGAAAACTGAGAAAAAAGGTATTCTGATACACACTTTCAATTTCAGCAATAATAAAATAAAAAAACTAGATTTTAAGGGAGAACCCCTGCCCAAAGTTTTTTTTTTTTTTTGGAAAGGAACTTGGAATGTTTTGACTTTTAGTCAAGTTAGGACAAAGTCAAACTTCCGCAAAAGTTCCATTATAAATCTCTGATTGAAATAAAAGAATTTAACGGTATATGCTGAATTGCAACTATTTGCCTATCCGATGATGTACTTATGAAAATAACAAATGTTCGCAACACGGCTTTCGCACCTTTGGTGCGTTTTCTGATTTTCATTTTTTAATTTTTGCTGTTGCCCCAGAGACAGAACCTGTGGCTGTTTAAAAGTTGTAGATTCGCAGTCAAATTGTTTGCGGTGAGATTTCAAGGGTTTCCCGCTATGACCTTGGAGAAACGCATACCGATGGAAATATTCATCGTATCTATCCATCGTTTGACCTATGGCCATTTTGAATATTGTAAATGTAACGTGATAAAATGATTCGGGTATTTATCTTTGAATTCCGCGTGTTTGACCGGAAACGTTTATAGTAATCAAACATAACTTTTCCGTTTACGCTTAAATTTTATTTTATCACGTGACAATTACAATATTGAAAATAGCCACAGGTCAAACGAAGGATACAAAATGTAGATACGATGAAGCGTAAATTGAGGCAAAGGAGGGATATTTCATATCTACGGTTCTTGGAACTTTAATAAAAGTGGAGAAAAATAGTTCCGATTTCCATCGATATGCGTTTCTCCAAGGTGCATAGCGGGAAATCCTTGAAATCTCACCGCAAACAATTTGACTGCGAATCTAGAACTTTTAAACAGCCCCAGATTTCTAGTATCTAAACAATATATGTAAATATTGGCATTAACTTAAGGATGTAGTAAGGTGAAATTTTATAAATCTACGATTTTAAATTGATACCCTAAATGGAAAGAGCATTGTTAAAGGAGTTAAGTAGGCTAAAAATATTGATAGGTCATGGGCCTTGTTTTCAAGATATTTCACATTTTAAAAAAAAGGCTCTCTTGGACTTTTACCTAAGTATAGCATGGACACAATATTGACTTGTTTCACACAGAAGGAAAATCTACAATCTAATAAAATTTTGCTTACTGACTTAAAATGAGCTTCTGTAGACTTTGATGACTACAAAATTAGGTGTAATGGGGCAAAATATTTTACATAGTAATACTGGATAAAATCAGAGAAATCCGAATGACTTTTACAAATTCCACAACCCTCACCTTACTACATCCTTAAAGCAATTTTTCAACATTTTTGCTGTTCCGCTCTGTGTTTAGTGGTCAAATATACCATGTTTCCTTATAGTATAAGGTCTGTTCATAAAATTATTTTGGCATACAAAATAATCTCAAAATTGAAATAGTCTTTGATATAAATGATTTCAACGGCAAAATTCTGTGGTATAAACAAGTGTGAAATTAAGCATGAAGTGTGATAGGCGGCGTTCTAAACAGTATTTTTACTTGAATTTCATCATAATTACAAAATTCCTGTAAACAATTTAGGTGTTTTAATTTTCACCAACTGCTTAGAATAGATTGATTGACTATTGTTTAACGTCTACTGAGCAATATTTCAGCTATATCAACACGAGAACAAGATTTTTAATAAATAATCACTTTGAGGTATGGAAAAGGTCATGGGACAGGAAATTCTGACTGCCACAGGAAAAGTAGGGTGAAATCGAAGAGGCCGGGAATTTAGCCTCGTAGCCAATCAACTACCGATCACTCAAAAAAGAGCTTGCTACGTAAAAGGGTTCTTTAACGTGCAGGAAGCATGCCATTTCTTCCAACACGCGGACCTGAGTTTAAATCCCATCCGAAAGATGGTTGTGTATTTATTCATCCTGCACAACCACGGACATCCAGTTTTGGAGGGTTGTAACCCCGCAGCCTTGAATACTGGGTCCTATTTCTATATCTTGGGGTTCCCTCGGGGTCAGCCCCGTTTAGGCGGGTGATACCCTGCAAGCCGGAGATACTAGGTCCTATTTCTTTACTCCGGGGTTCCCTCGGGGTTGCTTAGAATAGAAAGAAAATAAGTAAAATATTATGAAATTCGAAACATCTATTGTTTACTATTTCTGATATTTTTAATAAAGAATGTAAAAGTCAATTAAATTGATGAATATATGCTTAAATGTATCCCCCTTGCAAATAATCTGCCTTCTATTTGATTTCATTAATTTTATATATCATTGCATAAAAGGTAGAGGTGATGCAACATTCGTTATAGATAACTAAATGGATAGCAATTATTATAATGACAGGATAAATACTTATTTGATGTGAAAAAAAAATACAATTTCAATGGTGCTTTTTTTTTAGTAAAGTGAAAAACACGGTTACCACCCCCCATTCTATACGTCTACCCCCTTAATAAGCTGTACATACATGTAACAACAGGAATAAATCAGCGATTTGAAAAAGCAGAAAAATGTACGGAAAGGACTTACTCAAACAGAAAACGATTATTAAGACAGAAGGTTTAAAATATGGAATCTCTTGAAAGTAGTTTGAGACAACTTATTCAATAGGATAACCCGGTATTTCTAGAAAGGGCAATACATATGCCTTTTCTTATGCTTCTTCCAAATAATACCGTCACACTCATCCGAACATTACTTTGCTCAGTTTATCTATAACTAACCATTCAGCTATCTCTTCTTCACCAAACTTCTTCCGATTCCCAAATCTCCATTGAAACTACACAACCATCGGATATTAACGTAAACAATACAATACATCAACAATACCCTCTGCTGATTTACTCGTTGTAAATACAGTAGAACATAAGTGGGAACAAAACGACCAACTAAAAAACTATCGTGGAAAAATAATGCACAACGATTCATCGGAAAAGAAAGTTGAGGGTAAAGGTCATAATGACCTCCTTTGTTTGCATGTAATTGTTAAGTCCTGTTAAACTTCCGACATATCCAATTTACAATCAGAAAATGATTACTACAACTTTAAAAAAAAAAAACCATTAATACTGTAAAATGATGTTGGCAAATTATGCATAAATGTAGCGAGCATTGATTTAGCTTACCAGGGCTGGTTTAGATGGAGACTATCACAGTCATCCCTCGTTAAGCTTTCCTCTATCAGTTATACATGATAATTAACCCTTTCTGATGGAGAAGAAAGTTTCCATATACCTTTTAGAATAATCTGAAATGCAAAATTAATGCAACTGATAAAATTTCTGAAAGAGTATGATGAAAAAAAGTACATAATGAGGGTAACAATAGAATTGCCAAGAGCATTTTCCCGAAGGGCAACAGGAAAAAGCAGTTGCAAAACCAACGGAAAAAACTATCAATCGCAATGGTCCTGACGTGGTAAGGCATTAAAAATTAATGCGTTAAACCGGTTTTATGGAAAGCTCTTTTAAAGTATATGTGTATCATGAATGGTTCATTTATTTTTTGAATAACAGGTATGTTTATTAATATTTGTACATTTTGGCATTTCCCTCTGTTCCAATATCCCAATTTTCAATGAGTGTAATTACAAATTGCTGTAATTTTTCATTTATATTTAAAAATCTGTCAAAAGCTACAATTCTCAAAGAAATGTTTGGTAGTAATGTGCATGTTTTTTTCAGGGACTGAATATTGGATAAAAATTGAAAACGACTTGAAAAATTTATAACTCTGTAAGTTAAAAAATATTTTAAGAGTTACATCTTTGAGATGAAAAATGGAATGTTAGGATTGTCTTTCTTGGGATATCAAACATATTAGTTATTTAAAAAAGATATTATGGATATTATAAATGGTACCTAATGTTTTTGTTTAAGATAAATTACCTTCTTCGTTTACATGGTGTGTCGTTGCTATAAATTTTCATGACAGCAACATTTGCATGTAATAGTTTAGACAGGTTTTACATTATTTGATTGCTGTTTACAATCGATATTGGCCAGTTCTAATTATAAAGAGAATACATAGTATCACAGTGCTACTGTTCTGTTACTGAATATAATAATCAGTAACAGAACAGTAGCACTGTGATACTATGTACATGTATTCGCTTTATTCTCACATGATCAAACTACCTCCGAACAGAACAGTAGCACTGTGATACTTTGTATTCTCTTTATTCTCACATGATCAAACTACCTCCGAAATTGGTGACTGCGATGTCGAAATTGCACTTATATTGAATGCCATTTATCATTCACTGATTAGCAGAATGACAGAATGGATGCCACAAAATTCTAGAACTTATTGGATGAAGTCAAATTGATTTTTATTAAATGTGTAAGACACATTTTGTGAAGTTAAACTGAAATTTTAAAGAATGTATTCCGTCTGAAGCCATAACTTAACACAACAAAAATAATTCTTTTTCTCAAATTTCTAGCAAATTTAAACACCTCCTGACAGATTGGTTATTGAAATAATAATCAACATGTGTGGAAAATTTGATCTCAGTTGGCGATTGGCCAATCATGTGAATGTCTCGTGTCAGTTTCTAGAAATAGTGTAACCGGATGTTAATGAAATTAACACCTGCATCATTGGTTTTGCATTTTTATGACCAAGATAACTCAATTTATTGATGATGTAACATTTTTTTCAAAATATTATATTCAACACCCCTTTCAATGAACGGCGCACTATACACATAGCAACGATGATAGCAAGGCGAAACACTTGAGACTTCAACTAAATTGAGTAGAAATTAGAGAAACAATTATTAACATTGTTTTCCGGTTTATTACGATAATTTCTCATATCTCGATAATTAAATTTTGATATTTTAAAGTTCTCGGGTTAACCTCGAACTTTAACATGTAAAATTTAACTATCTCGATGTGAAAAATATACGTAATAAACTTGAAACAATGTTATAGACTATATGTTCATTACTTATATAAAGGAAAAGATATGAATTAGAGACCGTATTAAGAAAAGGTTTAAAGTTGCAGTAGAACAACTGATATTAAAAAGTATAAACAGGAATGAAATTATGTGAAAAATATAAAATGGAGAGAAAGTGTTTGGAATTTTTGCCCTAATAATGCCCCTTATTCTAAAAAACTTATAGGATTGGTTGATTGCTGATTTCGAGTTTTACGCCCAGTGAGTAATATTACAGCAATAGCAGGACTAAAATAACTTAATCATTTAAAAAAAAAATATAAGTAAAAGAAGAAAGGTATAGAAATGGAAAGGGAATTCGATGGCCACAAGATAATGGCTAGGGTCAGGAAATTAAGCTCTTAAACGAGAAATATAAAGGGGTCTTTATAATCTAGTTTGTCTACAATGATATAGGTCAAGCTTTCCGTGCTATACAGATGGAGCCCCTGAAACCCGATTTAGTCCCCGCGAAAACTAATTTGAAAATAGTGAAATTTCTTTTCAATTCAAAAAAGGGATGAAGAAAACATAATTGTCGATGCATTTATAGAAAAAAAAAACAAATGCTATTATTGACAACGTAAATGTGACTGACACCGACGTGTTAGATGTTATTAAAACCATCGATCCTTGAAAGGCAATGGAATTAAAAAGAAAGACCAGCTATCGAATGCTTGAAATAGTCCCGGAAAGTTGGGATTTCATCCTAAACTTATCTTCCATTAGTCCCTTCAAGATTGTCATCATGATTTCACATACCGTTACAATGTTTCTATTTCCCAGTATTAAAAGAGATATTTTTGGGTAGATCCAGAGTTTATTACCGGACTGACAAACACAGACTTTTTATTGCAGAGTGACAGGTGCAGATCATGCTTACCCTTCCGTAACACCTGATGATAGTTCTGGTTTTAGTGAAGTTCAAACTTTCAGTGCTTTTTTTTAGTGTAGTCTTATTACATCACAATATAATCTTTTAGTTAAGTGTTCGCTGGTAATTTATGTGGTACCGATTTGTCCTTGTCCTTAATATGTTCACAGAGGCTTTTTTCAAACATTTACTTGGGTACTGATTTGGAGTAAGAGAAGTAACACGTACCATTGAATTTAATTAAGTTGGTTTTGTTAAGGTTCAGAAAATGACGTTAACCAATCAGTAACCTAACATATCTTTCTACAATATTCTAGCTGGTTGTGTGAAGGTAGCCATGAGTTGGGCAAATTATGCTTCCCATTCTAGAGCAACTGATGCCACCTCAAGTTTTTTTATACATGTATGGATACACCTCACTGGAGCTTTAGTTTTGTTTCAAGTTCTTTTGGGTATATAAGATCAAGGTTATCCTTTAATTGAGGATTGTTAAATGAAAGAACATCATCTATAAAGCGGGAGCTGAAATAAAAGGATTGATTGATTGATTGAATATTGTTTAACGTCTACTCAGTAATATTTCAGCTATATCAAGACGAGAACAAGTTTGTTAATAAATGAAAGGGAAAGGGCCATGGGACGGGAAATTCTGACTGCCACTGGAAAAGTAGGGTGAAATCGTCAAGGGCGGGGAATTTAGCCTTGTAGCCGATCACCTACGGACCAACCAAAAAAGAGCTTGCTACAAGGGTTCTTTAACGTGCAGGAAGCGTGGCATTTCTTCCAACACGTGGACCTGAGTTTACATCCCATCCGAAAGATGGGTTGTGTATTTATTAATCCCGCACCACCACGGAATGGGTCCTATTTCTATATCCCGGGACCCTCGGGGTCAGCCTCCGTTTAGAAGGGGTCACATCCCGCAAGCCGGAGATACTAGGTCCTATTTCTATATCCGGGGTTCCCTCGGGGTCCTCTGTTAGGAAGACTCATACTCCAAGCTCAGAGGATGCTTCGGACCTATTCACAAGCCGGGACCGCGCACGGCGGGAAATAAAAGGACTTCGCTAGCTTATCGTCTTTTTCAGAACTAGTACTTGTACGAACCTGGCTTAATACGAATAAAGAAAAGACTTTTCTTGTCTTCTTCTGGCCAAAATCCTTGGAAATTAAACGTAAAATTGATCATTCGTGATCTTCAAGAATAAAAATAAAGGATCACATCTTTCAATCCCGACAAAACGACACATTTCGATTGATTGATTGATTGTTGCTTAACGCCAACTTTAGCAATATTTCAGCCATAAATAATCTTTAATTAAAAATAAATTAAAAATGAATAGACAAAACATGGAAAATGAAATAAAAGGGACAACAGGAAACACCTACAATGGCTGAAAATTATAATTACATGCCACAATCTGCTAGGAATTTACACAGCTGTATTTGGTTTACATTCGCCATTTTTGTGTAAGCTTGCTAAATACTGGATATTTTTAGTTAAGTATATCTTTATAGATTTTAAAAGCTTCAATTAGAGACTACCAAAATAGCTACTGGTTTACCTTCATTTACACGAATTACCTTTCTGAATATCCATTTCTGTGGACTGGCACTCACTAGAGACTCAAATACGTGAATGGAGCAAAGATAAAGATAAGCTGACTAAGAAAATAAAATTAAACGGACAGCAAGAAACACCTGCAATGGCTTAAAAATACAGCCACAATGTACCAATGAACTGAATAAGAAAAAACAAAAAATGACAAAGACAAACGTAAACATCAATAGGCGCTAGCAAAAGCCAGCTGAAGGGACGGTGAATATAACAAAGACAAACGTAAACAAAGATGGGCACTAGCAAAAGCCAGTGGTAGAGAAGATGAATCTCTAGCAAAACATTCTTCTATACAAGAAAACGGTCACCGAAATAATAGTACACCTTATCATTTCTTGTACAGGTCTAAAATTGTTAATTTTATCTGTATTTTGATGTAAATAACAAAGTTTATATTTCATGAAACCTTGCATGCTCAAGGGGAGCCCCATTTGAAGACAAAACACCTTTTTCCGAGTGAAGGAAGTAAACCAAACTTTGTAGAGGAGTTTTATGTAATAGTAAAGATACTTGAAACAAGAGAGGGTAATTTTTTGTTGAAAGATATATCTAGAAAAATCAAGGCGCTCAAACGAAAATGAAGTCACATTTACATTTTACAAGTTAGTCGGATAAAACAATGGAATCATTTTTTTTGTAAGATACGAATTTGGCACAGATGTAATAAGAAGGCTTTACAGTATACATGCATGAATTATTCAGTAAGTCATATCTCAGTAACTTAAAATCTACGATAAGAATTTTTTCCTAGCAAACACAAAAATGTTTTAAAAACATCTTTAAAATGTTTTACAAAACATTAAATATCGTGGAAAACGTTTAAAAAATATCCAAAACAACGGCAGTAGAATACGGAAGGAACAAAGCACAAGATTACACAAATCAAAGTCCAGAGACAAGGCAAAAGCAAGGACACCAAAAGACGGAAGACCAAAGACACCACATGCCCACAAAACACACGAACATCACATATACAACACACAAAAAAAACAAATGATTGATTGATTGATGTTTTACGCCAACTTCAGCAATATTTAAGCTATATCGTGGCGAGAACTGTTAAGTATTTTAACTTATTAGAATAGGTTTATAATAAAATATATATATAAAACCATATAGCTGTATACAAGTAAAAGAAAGTGTAAAATGTTAAAAACGTAATTAAAGAAATTATGGTTTGACTAACAATATTAGAAATTAGAAACTAGTTTAAAACTGATCTTTTTAAATCTTACTAAATAAATTGCTTTTAAAAATTGAACGATTTTGTATGACGGAAACTGTATCGTATTAGCCTTTTCAAGAAAATTTTCGATAATATATCATAGAAATGTTAAACGAATATTAAACAATGACGTTAGAAGTCGATATATTTAATTGACATCCAAACAAACATTTTTAAAATGCCTAATATGATGTTTCGAAAACATCCGAAAAGTGCTGTGTATTCGCTGTGTTGTCAGTAGATGAGCCTTTAATATTTTAGCCATGAGATTTTTTTATGAAAATAAAGTTACTCTAGAAATATAATGAAGCTTGTGTAACAGTCACAATATCAGAATCTGGAACCAAAGGAATAATGTATTGTCATTAGATGTGTTCTGGAGAGTCGAGCCTTTCCTTTTTAAATTTATTGGGACCGCAAGTGACGCGTTTTAAGGTAAAGATCTCAGATATTCAAATACTAGTAACTAAATACCGAAGTTACTGTGAATTTATTTTCTGCATATGCGCATTTCGACATCTTATGCCTCTTCAGTGCAGATAAAATCTAAACGTTTCGAAGACAATAAAATCAAATATGTTAAACAAAACTGATAGAGAACAAATACCCAATATAATCAAAATGTAAAGCCAAAATGAGCAACTGGAAGAGGAATGTTTTATTCTTAACATTCACAATACATAAATAAAAAAAAACATGATACCCCCACGATTTACCAAATTCCAAGGGCATAACTCCAGAGTCCCAAGTCATATATACTTGGCATAAGTTTTGTGATAAACAGCTTACATACCAAATTTGAAGATAATTTGTTATTTCGTTCACAAGTCATTAGTGCGGAAACTCTGAAAATTTACAAAATTTCAAAGTTTCAAAGGGCATAACTCTTAGAACCCCCTAAATCAAACTCGACCTGAGTAATATGATAAACAACTAATATACCTAGTTTGAAGACTGCATCTTACTTCCTTCAAAAGTTATCAGTCGGAAACCTTCGTTGGACGGACGGACGGACAGTCAAACTGACCGACGGACGGACGGACGGACATGCGACTGAGGGTATCACATAATACCTCATCACTACGTGTGGCTCGATATAAAAAATGAAGACTTGCCAGTAGGAAAGCTATCAATTTATCACCCCCTACTCATATTTAAATTGTATCAGGAGACCTATTATTAAAAATAATTATTATAAAACACCTATCAAGCAATTGTTTACACAAAACAAACTGTCTACAGCGCAATATAGTTTTTT